>BQNB010014160.1:0-27330 GCA_026074375.1 Tanacetum coccineum | reverse complement strand
ACATTATCATTATCGGACTCAAGTTCACAAAGATCATCATCGACATCATCATATAATGGTGGAGATGAATAATCAAGAGTATGTTCATCGGTGAACATCTCGGGAATGGTATCAACAAGATCGTTATTAGGATCTACAAGATTACCCTCATCAACCGAATCCTCGAGAATAGAATCCATTTCCTTAGTAGGATTCTGGTTAAGCAAATATTCTATTTCTCTAAGATCGGATTCGATATCAAAAGGAAGATCATCATTTCCCGGTGGAAATGTAATAAGAGCGAGTTCATCGGCAAACTCCTCGAGCAAATGGTTAGGAGAAGAAAAAGTGGTACTTCCACTTAATGGGTTATGAGAAAGAGGGAGAGGAGATGAAGGATCATTATTTAATAATTCCTCAATTAAACGAAGATATCCCTTCGAGTCAAAGTCGGTATCATTACTCCCCGGTGGAAATGAATCACTATCGAGATAAGCTTCGAATTCTTCCTAAATCAAATCACTTTCTTCTAAGGAAGTAAGTGTGGGAGAATAAGAAACAATAGGGTCCGAAATTGGAGTGGGATTGCCACTTAGATGATTTGTTGCAAAGAAATCTTCAAGATAATCCTCATATGAAACATTGCAGAAATCAATCATGTTGATTGATTCTTTGTGAGGTTGGTTTGAATAGTTTGAAGTGTCATGTCTCATATTCAAGGTTAACCTTTCATCACCGTCACGGATAATCATTTCTTCTCTGTGAACGTCAATCAAAGCACGCGCGGTCCGTAAGAAAGGTCTTCCCAAGATGAGGGGGACTCGAGGATCGCTTTCATAATCAACAATGACAATGTAAACTTTCCAACCGGAACAAAGACATCTCTTGCAATTCTAGCCGGTGTACAAATTGTCCGGTTAGCTAGTTCAAGGGTTATGCGGGTGGAAATAAGCTCGGGTAAACCTAACTTTTTCCAAACCGAGAGTGGCATCAAGTTTATGCTAGCACCTAGATCGGCTAGGGCCTTGCACTTGAGCTCACTAAAACCACACGGAATGAGAAATTTCCTAGGGTCTCCAAGTTTCTCGGGTAACTTCTTAAGGATAACCGCTGAGCAATTTTCATTAAGGGGTGTGTTTGCCAGCTCTAAAAGTTTCTCTTTATTGGAAAGGAGACTTTTAAGCATTTTTTGGTATTTTGGGATAAGAATCAAAGCATCGACAAGAGAGATATTGATGTGAAGTTGTTTGAACATTTACCAAAATTTGTAAATTTGGACTTCATTTTTCTCTTGTTGTTTATCTTGGTGCATTCTTGAAGGATAAGGGATATTGGGGTAAAGAGGATCCCTTTTGTGCACCACATAATTCTTTAGAGAAGTAGGTTTAGCTTTTTGGACAAGAGGATGTGGGACCTTAATGGTATACTCAGCGAGTTCCGGGTTCGTTAAAGTCTCCTCTGCACGTTCATCCTCCTCCGGATTAATGAATGGAGGAGGCATAGGAACGAAAGGTCCATCGAGAACAAAACCACTTTCGGTGGTGATGGCTTTCAATTTACCTTTCGGGTTAGCAATGGTTTTGCCAGGGAGAGATCCCGAACTCAAAGAAGAAGCGGTGTTCATTTGGAAAAAGCTAGCCATCGTGTTCTGAAGCTCATTGGTTTGGTTAGACATTGAAGCTTGAATTGAAGTTTGCATTTATTTCTTAACCCATTTTTCACATTGTTAATTTGAGCTTGCATGACTTTTATATTAACCTCATTTATCTTCTTAATTTTCTCCAACTCACTTAAAGGTACAACTTGATTTTGTTTAATTGGAGCTTGATAAGATGTATCTTGATTGAAATTGTTTCCTCGATTATATCCTTGAGGTTGACTAAACCGGTTTTGATTATTTTACACATTTGGTTGAGCAAAATTCGGTGGTTGAATTTGATTAGCCACACTAGGAGGACGATAACCGAAATTACCCTGATTGTAGTTAACCGTGGCTGCTAAAACGTATCCTTGTATATTATCCCGAAATTTTGAGAAAATGTTGCCATCGGCGGCGAGACACTGATAATAAGGATGAGCACCACCGCAAGTAACACAAATTTCCTCAACGGCTTTTACGGAAGCTGGAGGTGGGGTTGCTTGAAATTGTTTAAGAATAGCGGTCATGGTGGTAGTCACATCACTTGTTTGCTGATTTACTGCATTAGTAAGTTTGGATATCTCAGAGGAAGAAGAAGAATTAACATCACTTGATTTCACTTGAGAAATAATCGATTTGTTTTGTGAATTACGAACCTTGGATTTGTTTTCGATAATTGTCAACACATCTTGAGTACGTCTCTTCAAAAGATTGCCTCTAGCGACAGAATTCAAAGAATCTTGGTCGGCTAGGTTTAAGGCATTGTAGAAGGTATCAAGTTGATGCAATTGGATAAAAGCATGATGAGGGCATGCACGAAGGAGATAGCAAGACCGCAATCTCTTTGACCAAAATCCTCATTCTCTATAATGAGACACTGAGCACCATAACGTACTCCTCAAGTGATAGCAATGTGAGCTTTAAGCACCCTATAGTTATAAATCACACACCTTTGCTAGATTCGTCAAAGTCTTCGTCACTATTACAACCAACAAGTTCCTCCAACTTGTTGTACGTCATTTGAGGATATGATAAAAACACAAAAACCTGTGAAACCCAACTAAAACATCAATTAATGCATATTCAATTTTATTCGTAATCACCTCTTCAATAAATCCAAAATGAGCATAAAATCAATAAGAATAACTTTTTGAATAACAGTTCCATCCGAGGATCCAATCCATCCGAAAACTAAGTAGATTTTAATTACTTGTAGATACTAGATATCAGAGCAACCCGCTCTGATACACTTAGGTCTTATTAACAGGATCTGAATGAGCCTTACACGACTTATAGTCCTTTAGATAAATCCAAAGAAACTATGAGAGACAATACGTGAATACAAATATTGATGCGGAATATCAATATCTATACCAAGATGAACACAAGAACGATATACTAGAAATACTATTACTATTACTATTTGATTGCAAATGCTCAATCAACCGATATGTTTACAATGCTATTCTATGTTCCTTTTATAAGCTTAAGGGAACATAAACAGCGTTAAGCGAGTATGGCTTATTTTCTAGATTAACGCTAAGTGATAACTATTACTTTTTTTTTTTTTTTTTTGCTATAATTACAACCAGACTTTAACATTCTGACAAAACAGTATTAAACTTTATACTGCACAGACTAAGGTTAAAGCTGCTGACTTAAACTTGCTCTAACAGACTTAACTTCTACTACTAACAGTACTATCTATTAAGTACCAGTACTAACTATATCTAACAGACTTAACTTTAATACTTATTAAGTCCCAGTACTAACTATATCTAACAGACTTAACATTAATACTAACAGTATTAAGTCCGTTTACAATATTTTTCCTAACAATCTCCTACTGATATCATACCTTGACTTTAGTTTCTTCAAAAACAGTCTTGATCTTTAAACACTGTAAGCTCTAAGAGGATTGTCTTGAACTTCTGTCTTCAAAATAATAAGTCTTTATGTCTTCAAATCTTGACAGCAACTAATCTTTAACTCTTTGTATCAGCAACCTTGACAATGTTGTACATCAAAAATCAAAGTTTCTAGTATATTCTCATCCACTTTCAGGTGTCGTTAAAACTCCTTGAGAGGTGAAGCATTGAAAATTTTAAATGCGATTTGATGTCTCTTTACCAGTTAGCCATTAACTCTGGAGTAGTCAGTTCTTTGGCCACCAGAAAGGTGCATGTCCATGGTCAACTGATAACCATTTCAACTCTCAGTACTTGAAACATTGGTGAGTTGAACACCATATGATTTTTGGCAAACCATTACAGCCATCAACGGATTTGATATGCCTTTACCTGTAGCCGTTTGCTCAGGGCTAGTCATGCTTTAGTATAAATACTATGGTGCATAGAATACCATACAATTTTTGGTAAATTGTCAACCATGAACGGATTTTGTGGGTCTTTACCAAGCAGCCGTTTGCTCTTGGACTAGTTAGTTCTTATGTCTGTTAGACATGGTGAACCAAGGACCATTTGTTGTGTGGTGGTTAGCCAACACTCAAACCCTTTCTTCTTCTCCATGATCATCATCATTAGAATCTTCAAATTCTTCTAACTGTTGTTTCACAAACTTGATCAGCTCTAAAGCCATAGAGCTTTCTTCTTCAGTTTCTAACTTCAGTTCCAACATTTGTGAAAGTACTTCCTTTGTCAGAGGGTATCTGCTTTCCACAAGCATATGAAAAACAAGTCCAGTACTTGTCATGATAGTATGTACCCCTGAGGAACTGTGTAGTTTCCAGCTGATAAGATTCCAATCTTGCTGTGTATCCCAAAAGTCAGCAGTATCACCTTGATTAAAACAAATCATATATCTCCAATGCATCCCTGTCAAATCCTTCAGGAAGCCTATCTTTATATTCTTCCATGACTAGCTCATAAATAACTTTCAAATCTTCTCTGTCCAAAATTGATAAAACTCCCATTAAGGTGCGAAAGAATCTCTGATGACCATTACTCCTTGTTACCTTATTCAGATATATATCTTCATCAGGTTTGGTTTGATCATGTTGAGGTTTAGTTGTAAGGAAAAATGATTGCCATTCAATAATGGGATGTTGATGATCAAGACTCTCAACATCAATCACTTTGTCCTCATCAGGAGCTATATGTAAGCATATCTTCAGATCATCATCTTCTCTTGTGAGACTAGAGCCTGCTTTTCCTTTTTGCTTTTAACTCTCGCCTTGTGCCTAACTTCCTTTTCTTTGCTTCCTTCTTCCTCTATGAACTTCTCCTGAGTGATTCATCCTTCTTTTTCTTCCTCTTTTCAGCATCTTTCTCACTAACCTTTTAATTGTTCTCATCTTCTTCGGATCCAATAGCCACAAAAAGTCTGATTTGCTTCTTGTATTCTCTCATACAGTTCTGGATCTCCTCAAATGACTTAGACTTCAACCTCAGCATGCTTCTGTTTGCGGACATGTTTTGATATGTGATCATCTGATTTCTAAGCTGAGATACTGTTGGTGGCTTGTTTCTGATAATAGCACTCCTTTGTTCTGCAAGAAACTTCCTTTGGGCAGCAATTGTGTCATGTAAGAACTTTGCTCTTTCCTCAATAGAATATTGCTCCCTTTCTTTTGCGTTGACTTTCTTTTCAGCAAGGATTCTCTGATCTGCAGTTAATCTTTTGAATGTAGTCAAATTCAGTTGCCAGTGCTTCTCTTGCAGCCTCTTCCTCTGCTCTACCAATATTTAGCTAGGAAGTGCATCAGAGATCAATTTGTTTGTGTTTCAAAATCCATTTCAGCTTGCATCTTTTAGCTTCTCTAAATCTGCATACATTCTTGGAGTCTTTTGATGTCTTTGATGCCTAACTTTCAGCATGAAGTCATCTTCAGTCATTGGTCCTTTCCTTTTCTCTTTGAACCCTTTCTTGCCTCTCAGTATTAACTTCAGCAGGCATTAATTTCACCAGTATTAACTTGGGCTGAAGGTGTACTATCAGATTAAGTCAGCAGTATTAACTTGAGCAGTATTAACTTGAGCAGTATTAACTTGAGCTGAATCAGGTTCTTCAAAATGAGAATTTTGGTAGAGTTTTTGTAGTCTTTGATTCTTCTTTTGTAAATTCTTGCTACCAAGAGTGCTTGTGATCCCTTAAAACCATTTTTGAAGTACAATTGTTATAGATTCTGTGCAGGCCTCTAAAGTGGAAGGACTTATTTGTTCTTCTTGAGCTCCCATGAAGCCCTTGCTTTTTCTTTTTTTTTTTTCAGGAGTAACAAATGTTCACCTTGATCTGTTTTCAAAAGGAACTTCTTGATCCTGATCTCTGCATCTTATTTCTTTACTTTTCCTTTTCTTCTTCAACTTGTTCTCTAGCTTTTTGACTTTCTCTATCAGTTGCAAGGATTGCTGTTCCTAGGAGGCTGCTTAAGGTTTCACTCAGTTCCTTTTCCAAAGTTTTTACTCGTGACTACCAGACTAGTAAATACCCATCAGGTTCTATGTTGCTCACTTTCTTCACTAGTATAGATGCTTGAATTCAGGTTCATGTGAAGGTGGTGGAGACATGTGATAAGAAAGGTTCAAATGATGGACCTTCTGTATCATGAAATGAAGGTGATGGTATTTGAGGAGATGGTGGCTGAGTTGGTTGAATCTCAGGAATGCTAGAGACTGGTGGAGGTGATGTTGTTTGTACAGGTTGAGTTGGAGGTGTTATATCTGTTGGTTGTACACTTGATGGTTGAGGAGGTGGTTGTGGTATTTGTACATGAGATATGAGGTCGCTGTTATAGATGTGAAGGGTGTTGGAATCAGCACTTGGTTGAGGTTGACATGCTTTTCAATGGTAGCTAAACATGCAACAATGGTCTATGTATCCCTTGAAAACCTCTTTTCATATTTCCAAAAATCTTTTTGGTTAATAATACAGGGACAAAAAGGTTTTTGTTTTCAGTTTGAACATTCAAAATCATTTGAAGAAAACGAGGGTACATTAAAAACTTTGATTTACTTTTTAAATTTGAGATCATTCCATCAAATATAAGTTTTGAAAAGTTAAAGTCTCTTCCAGTGGAAAGACAGATCAAAGCAATGGCGATGTTGCTACCAAACTGATCCCATCCTCCACTTTGAGTTAGAAGTGAAGATATGATGGATTAAGAATCTCCATTGGGGTGTAAAGTGACTTTTCAAAATGTAAACGTTTCTGTCATTTACATACCCAATATTTTGCAATCCGGCAAAAAATCTCTTCATTTTGCAACATTTTGAATCCCTGGAGCATCTGCTAATTGGTGTTGCATTCCTAACAGACTCTTCGTAATTGTATTTTCAATGGTATCTATTGTTGCATTAAGTTGTTGAGTCCCATCTGCAAGTGTTCTAGCAGTTGCAGTCTGCCAAAACTGCTTGACAAGGGAATCGTAGACAGGTGGATTGTGAGTGAGAGCATACCTCAATTTTGATCTTCTGAGGAAATCCACTATCTCTGTTTAACCGCACTCTCAGCGGTTTAAAATAAGAAACCCACTTGGTTGTGCTTATCGCAATTACTTGAGTTGCGCCATTGGAACACTTGGTGAAAATATTTGAATCTTTAAAAATTTAGTACTGGTGATGTGGGTTTTGACAGGACTTCCGGTCTGGTTGTGGAAGAAAATTTTACGATTGCTTGGAAAAATATAGGGTAAATAGTGATAGGATGAAAGAGAAACTACTTTATCCCTATATTAGTACTTAATCAGCGTTTTAGGCGGCTAAAATATCTTCAACGGTTATGTTTGAATAAAATAAAATTGATTTTATTTCAAACAGTATTAAGTGAAAGCTACCAGACTTAAAACTTGTACTACCAGACTTAAAATAGTCAACCAGTATTAATAGTAACTCATCAGACTTAACATATTTTCAACCAGTTTTAATTAAAATTTACAGCAAGTAGACCGCATCATCATTACTTACAACCAAATTGCATCCAATTAGCGAGTGACACCTGGCACTTTCTTTTCCATGCCCAAGTTGATCTTCCTTCACTGTTTTCAACACCAAGTAGTACCTGCAAAGTTAGTCTAAACAAGAAAGACAATTCTAATCTAACTTATACTCAGCAGAATTAACCTAGGATTGAACTACCAGAATTAACACTTAACTACCAGAACTAAGTGATTACCAGTTTTAATTTTTACACTAGCAGACTTAATACTAAGCTACCAGTATTAAGTTACTATGTTATCAGAACTAACCCTAAATTATACTACCAGAATTTAATTATAACTTAAGACCTACCTGGAAATAAATTCTAACTAGTCTACAGGATTAATTCTAACTAAGACTACACTAACTAATACAATATAAAATTTACACTTTTTCCTCCCCTTAAAGGTAGCTTATGGGTTGATCATACCAATGCTAACTACCAAGTAATTGAACCGGGGTCCATCAAATGGTTTTGTCAACAAGTCAGCTACATTTAAATCGGTGTGAATTTTCTCCACACTAATAAGCTTCTTCTCATAACAATCTCTGATGAAGTGGTGTCGAATTTCAATGTGTTGGTCTTGGATGATAGACAGGGTTCTTCACAATGCAGATTGTGCTTTCATTATCAATGTGAGATTTTGGTATTCGTAGAGTTGAAAACCATAGTCCAACAATGATTTTGACCCATAACATTGTCCACAGCAGTGAGCAGCACATATTCAGTTCAAGTTGTTGTTTGGCTTTACAATAGTCTGCTTTGCTTGCATTGCCATGAGAAAAGTCTGTTGGACCCAAGAAATTGAAACCACCTGTTGTAGATTTCCTGTCCAAGGTTGGAAAACCACATAGTCCCTATCGGGAATGCTTCCCAAATCAAGAGTGTGAATCCTAGGATACCATAATCCCAAGGTGGGTTTGCCTCGTTGAGGTACTTGAAGATCCTCTTGACTGCATTGAGATTGAGAAGTTTTTGGAGTTTACCTGGAAAACGTGAACAAAACACATACTGCATACATATATCAGTCTTAGAAGCAGTTAAGAACATATAGAGAACCTATCATAGATCTGTACAAAGTCGTTACATCTACATTAAAAGCTTCCTCATCTTTGTTAAATGCAACTTGGTCTCCATGGGGGACTTTAATACGTGATGGCAGCTTTGACATTTACAAGATAAATACTTTCTTGAGCATGTAGCTACATACTTGTCCTGAGATATGAAAATGCCTTCTTTGTTCTGCTTGACTTGTTAGACCTAAAAGAAGGTAAGTTCACCATGGAGCTCATTTGAAATCGCTTAGCATCAAGGCCTCAAACTCGCACAACCCAAGACTTGTTTGTAGACCCAAAAATGATATATCAACATACATTGACACCAACATGATATCCTTCTTGTTTTACTTATAGAATAAAGTCTTGTAAATAGTGCCTCGATTCGTATCCATGCTTCTATAGGAATGTGGACAAAGTTGCATACAAGCTTAGGGGTTGGTGCATCCATCATGGTTTGACCACCTTGTTACATTTTGTAGGATGGTCAGGATAACAAAAAACAGGAGTTGTGAGACATAGATTCTTCATCAATAGTGCATAAAGAAATGCTCTCTTGATCATCCATTGATAGACTATGTTTTCCCATAAATGAGGCAAAGGCCGAAAAAAAAACTGATAGCTTTCAATTCTTGCTCAGGTGCAAAAACACTCATCATAGTCAATCCCTTCTTCTTGTCTATGGTCCTTGTGGCCACTAGCGTGCTATTGTTTTTCTGAAAAACTACTCCTCTCTCATCCTTCTTGTTTCTGTAAACCCATTTAGTAACTATCACCTTAGCAACAGTGGGTAAATCAACCAAAACCCAATTAATTGTGGAAGCTTGAACTGCAACAGTTCTCTTGCATTCGCCTTCAACCCAGCTTCCCATCTTCAATGGGCTTCTGTCACTTTTTTCTTGGCTTCATAATGAGATAGAATGCAAGCCAAAAAGACAGTGTTGTTGATCTTATGATTGCCTTCTTTGGTGAGCTTGATGTAGCTCTCTTAGAGCAAGAGCCTCAGTGATGTTTCTTGAGAGAGCTTCTAGTCTGAACAGGTGTATTGGATCTCAAGGATTTGACTTTGAGGATGAACATTGTGAATCCTTAGAGTGGGGTTTGTTATCTCATATACTTCAACTGGGAGATTGTAGAAATCAGTAATAAACCCCATCATCATCATAAGAAGCTTGTTCAAAGATACCTTCACTTGATTTATTCATAAATCCTTATTTCAGGCATCTCATCTTCATTGTCCATCAGAGAGACCTCTTTTCATGTTGAAGCACTAGGAGAGACTGCTTCCATATTGCCAGTTATAAACCTCATTCAAAAGCTAGTTATTAAGATTAGAACTTCCAGTATTAACAAGAATTGTACTGGTAGGTACGGATGTAGGTACTGGGTCCTAAAGTGCTTCAGGCAAGTGCATCAAGCTCCTTCCTAAAGACCATAATGTCGTCAGCAGCTTTTGGATGTTGGAGTAGAAGTGGCTTCTTTGCGGAGTGTTCTCTTGTTTTGTAACATTTTTGTTTCAGAATCAGCTGCTTTTCTGGGAAGTAGAAGAACTCAAAGGAGTTCTTCAGCTCTTCAGTCTGCACATCATGTCAATGACTCTTTTGAACCTGCATGGGTTAGTTGATTTTGCAAAGATATGGTTATTTAAGTTCATAGAGTCTGTAAGATAGTCTAAGTCAAACATCCACCTATGTCCTAAGCCTGCACATTGGGTTTTTCCTCTAGAAAGTTGACATGAAGATTTACTTCCACTCTCTTGGTGACTAAGTTATAAACCCTAAAGGCTTTACTGTTCACAGAGTAACCAACAAGAAAACCCTCATCAGACTTTCCATCAAACTTTCCTAGTGGGCTAAGAGTATGAGAATTGTCACCATGGCACCCAAATGGTCTTATGTAGTAAGGATTGTTTGTGGCAAACAAAGCAATAAGGGTTTTGTTCTGAGGCTTGGTAGCCTTACCCTGTTGGAAGGTTTGCAAGAAAAAAAAAAAAAACAGTATTGACTGCTTCTGCCCAAAAAAGTGGTAGGTAAAGTGGGTCAGTCTAGCATAGGCAGCAGCCTCTATAAGGGTCCTCTTAATTCTCTCAGCAACCCCATTTTGCTGAGGAGTTTCTTGCATTACTAAAACTCCTGTTGTATTCCCTTTTCCCACAGATTCAAGCACTACCCCTGTTCTTAAATTCTGTCCCATTATCTGATCTAATGATTTTTACTTTTTGATTTAGTTGGTTTTCTATCTGTCTTATAAAAGTCTTTAAGGATGCTACTAGTCCATCCTTATTTGGCTAGAAAGAAAACAACAAAACCTTGAAAATCATCAGTATTCACTAGACAGAAACTTGCATGGTTGGTACTTCTCACAGAAGATGGTCCAAATAAGTCCTTATGCAAGGTATGTAATGTGTTGTTACATATATATTCAACTTTGGCTACAGGAGGACCTTGTGTTGCTTTCCTTCTTGACATAGCAACCAAAGTGTGGTCATTTTGAAACTTTGGAAGGTTACCTCTAACTAGATTATCCTTTACAAGTTTATTTAAATTTTTGAAATTAAGATGGCTAACCTCCTGTGCCGCAATTTTAGCTTCATAGATGAGGCTTTGTGGATTAATAAACAAGTGTTTCTTGTGAAAGAATCAACATTTGTCATATAAAAGTATACATGTTGTGTTGCCTAGGAACTTTAAAGAAGAACCTGATTTTCATCAGGCTCTTGAAGTCTGAGGAACCACAAAACATTCTTTATTCCAGTAAAAAGTACATTTTGCTTTTTAACACAATATGGATATGGTGAATAAGTTAAAATGTCCAGTACTTTCACAAAAGCACAATCATCAAAATAATATTCCTAATCTAATAGTACCTTTTACCACTGATAATCCCTTTACTTCTCCAAAGTAACAGATCCCACTTTAGAGAGTCTTGATAATCTTCAAGATGGGCCCTGTTATAGTCATGTGCCCAGAACTTCCACTATCAAAATACCTCTATGCTCACATATGCTTCTAGTGGATGTATCCTGCACATAAACCCAAAAAAATAATAAAAATAAAAAACTGGGAAGATTAGTTTCTCTTTGGGACCAGGGCCTTCGTAGGCTTTGGGTCTGCCTTGCTGGACCTTGATGAAATATGAATCTGGGATTGGTCCTCTATTGGTAATGGAGAGTGGTGATTTTATTTCTCAAACACACCTGCTTGAGGTCGTAACAGCAGTAACCATTTTGCCCTTAAACTAGCATATATATTTGACTATATGCTGTATGCCTTTTGTAAAGGGTCTATTTTCAGTGATCTTTCGTTTTGATCACTTGTCTTTGGTCTTTTTAAAATTTCAACTGTGAGTCGGGGTTGATAATACTGGTCTAGTTATTCTGGCAGTATTAACATGCACTCTACCAGGATTAGCATTTTGTTTGCCAGTATTAATTCTAGAACTACCAGACCTATGTGTAGTAAAACAGAATTTAACTTCATGCATACTGAAATTTACATGTTCTTGCAGATTAACTCTAGACCTACCAGACTTAAATATGAGTGCCAGATACTACCATTCAAGACCAGAACTTACATTTTGCTTGCCTTATGTATTAAAATTTACCCTCGTACCTGTTTTTAATAGTTCTGCTAGCAGTACTAAAATTGGGTCTAATATTATTTAGTTGTTTAGGTCTGGGAGTGAATTGATTTGCTTTATTCACTCTGTTTGAGTTAGTCCAGGCTGGTGTAGCTTGCCTAACATCAGTATGAACCACCCTTTTGCTCTGGAAAGCAGCTTCCCTTTCCATTTCTTTCATTAAAAGTCACAGTTCTTAATCAGGTGACTAAGACTTCCACACACAAAACATGGTTTCCTTTGAAAAGAATATCTTGCACCTAAGTCCCTTTCCATTCTTTGATTCCAATTCTGTCTATTATATGAAGGAATAGGTGAGGGAGTTACTGGTGGTCCTGAATTGGTTGCTAAGGAGTTTTTAAATGTGTGGTTGCACAACTAGGGTCAACTGTTGGTTGGGGTTTAGGCACTTGTGGTTGAGTCTTTTGGGTGGAAATGGAAACTTGCTCACTAGAAGGTACAGGGATAGAGTCATCATTGACTGAATGGTCAGATACAGTTCCTTGTTCCCCATCACTGTCATTGGATTGACAGGTTGAGTAAACAGTGGAATTTGCATTAGACACAGTTCCAAGCTCCCCATCACTGTCATTAAATGGACAGATGGAGAAAACAATAGAACTTGCATTAGTCTCTGTAGAACTAGGAGATTTGAGGTTGAGGTCCATGTTTACCATACACATACAAAGAATCATCTATGTCCTCCTGTGCCCTAGGGGTATAATCACCACTAAGAGGAGGTGGGACACCTTTGTATTCTACCTGTTTGAATCTGCTGAACAGTGGAATTTTATTGACCATAGTAGACTGAGGGTTTGACTTTTCCTGGCTTTGCTTCCGGCCTTTGTTCACTCTTCTGTTCTCGTGTCCGTGCTTGCTTATTTTTGACGGTTTTCATGTGATTTTTGATATATCCGTACTTGCACACACAAAACACAAATACAATCATATTTTTGCCATTTTTGGTCTGTTTTGGTTTTAATCGGGTTATTTTAGGTATTAACGGATATGTGTATTTTACACTTATCAATGTTCTTGTCTTATAGTTTAGCTTTCAAATCTTGTATTTTGAGATATTGTCCACGTTCTTTTTGAAATACATTTGACGCTGTTACTTTGCAAACTGTGTCATTTTTTATTTGTTCTTGACATTGTTGTAAAGCTAGTTCAAGAGAAATCGAGTGTTTATCTAATTTAGCAAAACTTTGTAAAAGCTTAGTGTAAACCTCTTTACTAACATATTTAGTTTGCTTTGAAGGCTTTTGTGAAAGACAGTCACATTCTTTGACTTTATGAAGATATATTGCAATTCAATGTGCGCATCTAAATCAGATAACGAATGCAAATAAAAACACATAACATCATTAGACACACATTCTTGCAAGAGCATATCATACATGTTTGAAAATTTTGCTTTATCAAATTCAAGTTCGTCTACTTCTTTTTCAATGGATTCAACGTACTTTAAATCAACATGCATTTCTTGCTTAAATTCATGAACAAATGCGAAACTATCATTTTGTGTCTTAAGGGCGCTCTGCATTCCCTGGCAAAGTGTCCCAACTTATGACAGTTGTAACACTCTACCTTAGATTTATCATATCTAGCAATATCATTAGCATTAATGAAAATCTTCTTGCCTGTCCTCTAATAGTACTTCTTTGCTATCATACTTAGCAAAGAGAGCTGCCACTTTAGGTCCATTGCTTCCAAATCATCTTCATGAATTTGCTTTAAGTTCTGGTGTAGGACATTAGAACCATTGGGATTTTTAACCATGAAAGCATACACAGTATTATCACTAACACTTACAGTATAAACTTGTGGACTGACAGCATTACCACTAGTGCTAGCAGCACTAACTTGTGGATAAGCAGTGTTAGCATCATTGGTACTGCTAGAGCTTAGTGCAGTCCTGAAGGCCAAGTTTTGACCACCACTAGATGTACCAACAGTTTTCTTTACCCTTTGTTCAACAATTTTGAAATTGTTGTATAAATCATCTATACTCATAGTCTTAACCTCAGGCTTGTTCATCCAAACAACTACATGAGTGTTCCACTCAGGTGGTAGTGCTTAAAATTTTAAGTTTAAGTCTTCTTGGCAATGAACACACTAGATAGGCAAGGCTATGACTATCTTTGGAAGCTATTGAAAATAGAGTCAGAGACTTGCACTTGTTGCACTAAAATTCTCTTACTGTTGCTTCAAGAGAGTTTTCTGAGTTTTCTTGGTAGCTTCATTACCTCCAAATCTTGTTTCAATGGCAGCAAACATAGATTTAGCATCTGGATACTGACTGAATGTTAGTTAATGTTCATTTAGAAGTGCCATGAGTAACAAACCCCTAGCTTTGACATCATTCTTTTTATTTGTCTTTTCTTCTGCAGTGGCAGGTGTAGACATCTTTGTAACTGTTATGCATTTCTGGAAGAATTTTTTTGTAATTTTTGAGTACTAAAACCCTGAATCACCATTTTATATCACTTCCAGTAGTGCTTAGTCTTGGATCCGGAAGTTTGCTTATCCTAATACCCACATCTTATACTCACCCATTTTGAGTAAGGGAAGCTTGTGTAGGACCACTATTTGTTGGATTCAAGCTGCATGTCTTCTAGATCAAGTTTCTCAAGCGAGAGCTCTGTTACCACTTGTTGATCCCAACCTAGAGTCGATTTCCTTTGGTTGTCTAAGGTTTAAATTACCTTGGATAATTCTAAAAAAACTTGTGTAGAAACTTTGTAATGTTTATTAACGTGTTATGCGGAATCTACACCTTAATATCTAAAAGTATTATCAATAAATCGTAATCTGAAACAACAAAGATCTAAACAAACGCTTCCATATTATTAGATTAATAATACGAGTACTCTTAATAGTTATAGGGTTACAACTTTGAAGCTTTTCTCTATCGACTTCTATGATGTAAATGTGAGGGCTTAAATGGGTTATCAACTAATGCCCTCTAGAGCCTCCTTTTATAGCTAGGAGTCCTAGGTTCGCTTACATACATTCCTAAGATATCTCAATCTTTTTCTAAACATTAACGTTAATCTTCTAAATAAAATAACATTATGTATATTTTATACATATTATATCTCAATTACTTATCTTCACCGTATCTTGTTCTCCAAAGAAACTTTCTTTTTAAGTCGTTTTTTCCTCTGCTTAGTGCCTCACAGTATAAAGTCTTCAAACAGTTGTAATCCTTCCACCAGCAGCACTAATAAACATAAGCAGTAGTAACATTAGTACTAGCAGTACTAATATACACTAACAGTAGTAACTTGTACTAGCAGTCTTAACATTTACTACTAGCAGCACTAACTACTTAGCTTATATTTTAGTCTTCAACACTGAGCAGTCTTAACTTCAACTAACAGCAGTAACTTTATGCTATCAGTACTAAATTAGACTAACAGTAGTAACTAGCAGTGGTAACATTATACTACCAGTACTAACCACTTAGCATAATTTCCATTATGTACCTGAGCAGCAGCAACTTCTAAGAATCCATGAAGTCTTTTAAGTCCCAACAGAATGTGAACTTTCCAACCGGAACAAAGACATCTCTTGCAATTCCAGCCGGTGTACAAATTGCCTGGTTAGCTAGTTTAAGGGTCATGCGGATGGAAATAAGCTCGGGTAAACCTAACTTTTTCCAAACCGAGAGTGGCATCAAGTTGATGCTAGCACCTAGATCGGCTAGGGCCTTGCACTTGAGCTCACTAAAACCACACGGAATGAGAAATTTCCCAGGGTCTCCAAGTTTCTCGGGTAACTTCTTAAGGATAACCGTTGAGCAATTTTCATTAAGGGGTGTGTTTGCCAGCTCTAAAAGTTTCTCCTTATTGGAAAGGAGACTTTTAAGCATCTTTTGGTATTTTGGGATTAGAATCAAAGCATCGACAAGAGAGATATTGATGTGGATTTGTTTAAACATTTGCCAAAATTTGTGAATTTGGACTTCATCTTTCTCTTGCTGTTTTTCTTGGTGCATTCTTGAAGGATAAGGGATATTGGGGTGAAGAGGATCCCTTTTGTGCACCACATAATTCTTTAGAGAAGTAGGTTTAGCTTTTTGGACAAGAGGAGGTAGGACCTTAATGGTATACTCAGCGAGTTCCGGGTCCGTTAAAGTCTCCTCTGCACGTTCATCCTCCTCCGGATTAATGAATGGAGGAGGCATAGGAACGGAAGGTCCATCAAGAACAAGACCACTTCGGGTGGTGATGGCTTTCAATTCACCTTTCGGGTTAGCAATGGTGTTGCTAGGGAGAGATCCCGAACCCGAAGAAGAAGCGGTGTTCATTTGGAAAAAGCTAGCCATCATGTTCTTAAGCTCATTGGTTTGGTTAGACATTGAAGCTTGAATCGAAGTTTGCATTTCATTTCTTAACTCATTTTTCACATTGTTAATTTGAGCTTGCATGGCTTTTATATTAACCTCATTTATCTTCTTAATTTTCTCCAACTCACTTAAAGGTATAACTTGATTTTGTTGAATTGGAGCTTGATAAGATGTATCTTGTTTGAAATTGTTTCCTCGATTATATCCTTGAGGTTGGCTAAACCGGTTTTGATTATTTTGCACATTTGGTTGAGCAAAACCCGGTGGTCGAATTTGATTAGCCACACTCGGAGGACGATAACCGGAATTACCCTGATTGTAGTTAACCGCGGCTGCTGAAACGTATCCTTGAATATTATCCCGAAAAGTGTTGCCATCGGCGGCGAGACACTAATAATAAGGATGAGCACCATCGCAAGTAACACAAATTTTCTCAACGGCTTTTACGGAAGCTGGAGGTGGGGTTGCTTGAAATTGTTTGAGAATAGCGGTCATGGCGGTAGTCACGGCACTTGTTTGCTAATTTACTACATGAGTAAGTTTGGCTATCTCATAGGAAGAAGAAGAATTAACATCACTTGATTTCACTTGAGAAACAATTGATTTGTTTCGTAAATTGCGGACCTTGGATTTGTTTTCGATAATCGTCAACACATCTTGAGTACGTCTTTCCAAAAGATTGCCATCGACGGCAGAATTCAAAGAATCTTGGTCGGCTAGGTTTAAGGCATTGTAGAAGGTATCAAGTTGATGCAATTCGGTAAAACCATGATGAGGGCCTGCACGAAGGAGATCCTTGTAATGGTCTCATGCCTCATGAAACGATTCACCAAAACGTTGTTCAAAGTTGGAAATTTCATTTCGGAGATTTGTCGTTCTAGAGGGAGGAAAGAATTCATTGATGAATTTAGAAACAAGATCTTCCCAAGTGAGAATAGAACGAGGGGGTTCTTTTTCAAGCCAACGACGGGCTACCCCCGCAAGAGAGAAAGGAAAAAGCATAAGTTTAATCGCCGAATTAGGCACATCCTTGTATTTTATTGTGGAAGTTATTTTGTTAAACCAACGAATGCGATCATGAGGGTTGTCTTTCTCAAGTCCGAAGAATTGGTCCGAAGTCATCATATTAATGAGACTATGCTTGAGCTCGAAATGCTCAGCGAGAATTGGTGGAACCACAATTGCCTCTGCATAACCCTTGATGGGTGCACGGATCAATTCTGCCATAGTACGTTGATCGGCCATCGTATCTATGGGAGATTCTTCAAGAGCGAACGGTTCGACTCTTTGAACTACGGCTACGTACGTTTCAGGGAATTGAAGTAGTTTAGATTAAGAGAAGATTCACCAACAAGTTTCAAAGAACCGAGTCACATGCACTTAAAAGAAAAGAAATCAAAAATTAAAAAATTTTTGTCCGATAAGTCAAAAGTCACGGTAACACTTAGAAAAACGCACAAAGAACGGAGGAGCGGGTAAGCGCAGAAGCATTAAAAAAACCTTCTCCTTTGGGTCAAATGTTCGTTGGATCGACCCTCCTATACCCCTCTTATAGTTTGAGTAATTACCAAAGGAGAAGGCCGATTTAACAATTAACGACACGGGTTGTTTTGTTGTTTTTCAATTTTTTTGCTACTTTCAATACTTTAGGAAAAGTATCGTTGGTATTTTTAATTTTTATAAAAAGAAGAAAATATTCACAAATGGAAAATGATAACTTCACGAGGAAGTGTCTTCAAAAACTAATCTTCAAACGAAACACGATAATTGTAACACACCTCCTCGGCAGCGGCGCCAAAAATGGACACTTGAAATAACACCTTTACTATATATATATAAATATAAATATAAATATATATAATATAAGAATTAACATAGTATCAATGATAAGAATTCCGTAAGGCTTTTAAAAGATTTACTTATATCCAAAGTAAAAATCCCAAAAAACCTTCCCGTGTCGTGTCCCGACGAGGTGTGAATGGAAAATCGAGGTTTACGAAAAAGAATTGGACGGTCGCGGCGTTTTGAATGGTCAATAATTGGGTATTGGATTCAATTTCTACTAATATTAAGCAAAAACAAGTAAAGCAAACTAAAAACAGAGCAATAAAGATTTCAACCTAAAAAACGATAACGGGAACCAAATCTTGTCTTTAAAAACCTAAATACTACAAATTTTAACCCTACGAATGCAAATTTAATTTTAAAATGTCCTAAATGATAAAAGAAAATTTTCTAATAAAGAATTATATTTTTTTGACTTTTTAATAATTTTTTAGGAATTAAAAACAGATTTACACTAAATAAAAGATTAAGAATAGTAAACTAATTTAGAAAAATCCTAAATTTTTATGAAAAGTGCTTTGAATAGTGTTGATCCTAGGAAAAATAAAATGGCTTAACCAGCTTATCGAAATAAGTTAGAATAAGCCAAAGAAGGGCTGATAAGCTAATGAGGCAAAAAGGTGATAAGAATTAAATTATGCAAAGGACTAACAGAAAAGACCCAAGGGCAGTGTGGTAGTGGAGAGTGGTGTTAAAAACGTTTAGTTGAGTAGGGTTGAGGTCCTAGGTTTGAAACTGGGACTTCCCCAACTCCGAAATGTTTTTGTTTTTGCAATTTTCTTTTTGAAAAAGTTTAAAAACACTAAAATAAGAAACTTAAAAAAAGACACTTTTGCTAAAAATTTATAAATAAGCTGGAAAAGGCTGAAATAAGTTGACAGCCTTGGCTTTTTAATACAGGCTTTTATACTTAACATTTCTAAGCTAAAAGTGCTAATAAGCTCAAATAAGCTCTAACCTAAATTAATTAAGCTAAAAGGTCCTAAAACTAACCTAATAAGCAAAAATAAACATAAATTAAGCAATCCTAACAAACCATAAGCTAATATAAGTAAATAAGCAACTAGGCCAAAACCTACTAACCAAACAGCCAAATGGGCACTTTCTAGCTTATTTTTAAGCTAGAAGGTGGATCCTTATGGCTTAATGACTTATATGCAGAGAAAGCTTGACCTATAAGCTACAATATTCAACAATTAAAAATAAGTTTGAAATTCATATAAGCCATGAAAAAGCTAAATGAAAAAGGCTATTTTTCCTAAATCTTACTTTTTTGGTTTTTTCAGTTTTTAAGGACTAAAGTACAGGCCTAAATTCAACTTATCTAATAAGCCCTAAACTACAAATTAAGCTAAAAAGATCAAATTTACCTTAAAATCTACTTGTGCACCAATTTTTAGATTCTAAAACCTATTTTAACTTTCCTAAATTTGTTAATGAAAAATGACTTTAAACCTTGAAAATGGCTTAGAAAATTTAGACAGGTTTTTGACTAAAACACAAATACTTATGACAGCCAATTCCTACTGCATTTTGAGACTTAAACATCCATAAAAATAACACCTATAAGCCCCTAACAAGAATCTAAGCAAATAAGCTGATAACTAAAACTTAAAACCCACATATTCAAATCATGATTAGAAATAAACTTCAAACTTAAATAACTTGTAAAAACTTACTTAAGGGTTAAATTAAAGCTTGTTAAAACTGGTTTAAAAGCTAAAACAAACCAGCAGTACTAACACATGGTTAGTATTGCTAGTGCCAAACACCCTTTTAAAACTTTTGGAATTAACATTTTAAACTGAATTAAGCTGAGATATTCAAAAACAGATAAAGCATAAGATATATTAACGACAAATAAGCAATTACAACTAAAAAATAAGCAGTTTAAATAAGCAAATAAGCAGTTGGCAGTTTAAGCTAAAAAGTGAGAAAATGGAGAACTTACAAAACCCTTGCTCAAAACAGGGTAAATAAGCTTTCAATAAGCTGATCTACAAGCTCTAGCTTGTCAAAGACAAGCTAGTGAAACCCATAAGCTCATCCATTGCTATCTTATCATCCAAAAAGAGCTTTTGAGTGAGTTTTTTTGTGAAAAAGGCTTAAGCTATATAAACTATGGAAAAGTTTATATAGCTTAAGTTAAACAGCTTAAATGACAGATAAAAAATTTTAAGAGAGCTTATCAAACACTTTTTAAAACCTAAAAGACATTAACTTAAAAACAAGATTTTAACATAAAAACTTAAATTTCATTCACTTAAATAAAACAGAACAAAGCTTTTTAAATAAAAGTACAATAAGCTAAAAACATTAAATATAAGCAGAAAAGACTAAAAACTTAAAAACAAACTAGCTGCCATCAAAGGCTTACAATGTCCTATATATAGAGAATAAGCTAAGGTCTTTGTCTTCTTTGTCTTAATCCGTTTGTGCTTTCTTTGTGAGAGAAACCCTTGAAAAACTTGAACTTGTGCTTCTTTGAACCCATCTCAGCCATTAAATCATCTTGGAACCCAAGGTGGATGATATTGTCTATTGATTTTGGTCAAAATTCCTTGTCGGATGAGATATAGGAGGATTGCCAAGGTGGAATGGCATCATGTGAGGTGGGGTTGAGTTGGGATAGTGATAGGTTTGTTTGTTGGAGCAGGGGACGAGGTGGGAAAGAGATAGATGAATAGTAGGGTAAGAATTTTGATTTGGGGTGAATCAGGGTAACGGGGTTAGAGTTAATCGTTAAGGGATTTGCAATGTTAGTCCCTAAGGACTAACGATGCAAGGGTTAAGGACTTGTGATGAAAGGGGTTTTAAGGGTGTATGGTTTTGGGCTTAATGTTTGGGTTGGGTAAGGTTTTGGGTTGTAAAAGGGTTTTAAGGCTTAAAAACTTATAAGTCTTATAAATAGTGTCTTAATGGGCTGACCCGGCCCATTAAATGGGTACGGGTTAGCCCATTTAAGTTTTCTTTGCTTTCGGATTCGTATTTGATTTTGACTTTGTTGACTTTTGTTTACTTTGACTTTTTCACGCTCTTTCCATTTCATGCTCGGTTTTGTCTGTTTTGGCTTATTTTTATCCTTTAGTGAATATCCGTTACTTGCACAGCATAAAACACAAAACAAGCATATATTTGGCATTTTATGTTTGTTTTTGGTCTTTTAAGCCCTTTTTAATAGGTAAAAGGTATGTGTAATTAAGCATATACCAAATTTATTACATGTGCATTTACAATTCGTTTTACAAACTGGTCTACATACTCAGTTACTTATTTTGGGACAAAATACATTGCTTGTTTTACTTTATTTTTTAAAACAAGGACATTACTTTCTTTTACCCAAATGATTACGAATTAGCTTAAGCGGATTGAACTGTGAATTACTTGGAAGGTAAGCGCGAATGTTATAAAATAGATCTATTCGGGTGTGACAGCCCCATTCGGGTGATTAGCTATCACTGGATAAACAAACGTTATAGCATGTCGGAGCAAGGAACGACATATACATGAACATGAACATTTGCGGTGCCTTGAATAAAGTGGCATACATATAAGTCTACGCAGCAGTTTCATGAACTTAGAGTAATCGTAATCATTGTTTTATACACACATGAATATTTATGTTCCCTTGAATAAAGTGACAATACATACTTGAACAATGATGGTCCAACTATACTTAACTTTTTGTGACTATTTGGGGATTGAAATGGTCATGCATACTTTATAACTCTTTGATTTCCAACATTCATACATACATTTTGGTGAACATACAAGGATTGGAACGGTCATATGTACTTTATAAAACTTTGGTTCAATGTTTATACTTACAAAAACCTATGAACTCGCCAACTTTATGTTGACACTTTTTAAACATGTTTTTCTCAGTTGATTTAGATGCTTGACATACATGATGTGCATTGGAGTCTAGACTATACAAGACTACATTCATAGATTTCTACAAACAAATCTCGTTGTATTATTTTAGTCTTACATTATTGATGCAAACTTTGGAACCAATGTTATAACAAATTTAGATTTTTGTTAAATCAACAAGATCACTTTTCAAACGACTTATTTAGAGGTCGTTTTGTCATATCTTGTGTAATGTACTTATGAAGTAACACTCCCGGACATAATTCTGTTGCGACCCAATTTGGGGGTGTTACATTTTCACTTTAACGACCGTTACAGTCTTTTACCGAATTTCACAAAAACGCCTATTTTCTGATAAGTTTCAATTCACACCTCAACGTTTCATGTTTTATCCAACGTTTCACCATCTTATAAAGTATTACATTAAATAAGTTTATTTCAATCCACCAAAAACTCATAAAACTCATTTTCAAATTTACTGTCGTGCCGGTACGCGTTGCGTGACGATTTCTGCTAAACGCGAGATAATTTCCCGGAAAGCACCGAATGACCACATAACCATTCAAAAACGGAAAGAAGAATCTAAAATGATTCTCTTATGATTTTTATGACTCTCCTAAAACCCGGTTAAATTGTAACCGTTTTTATGCAAAATAGGTCAACCGAAGGCAACTTTTCAGCTTTCTCTAAGAAAACTGACAAAATCAAAAGACTTTGATATATATAATCATAATATTTTATAATACTTAACCCAGGAAGAGTTACTGGTTATCACAGTCTAACCCCCTTAAAGGAATTTTGCCTTTAAAATTCAACTCGAATCCTCAACCACGATCATCCACAGGGAAATTCCATTCCCCAACTCGATACACTGGCCCTCTAACGAATTGGTCTCTTCAAGCGGGATTTATTTCGATTCCCCTAAAGACCTAGTTCTATCATTCAATTCTTATACTTTCTCATGATTTTCATAGGTTCTATCCAATCACTTTGAGAATCCCTCCTACTATTCCTCAATTCACTAGTCATTCCTTAACTTCTACGTTACACGATTTTAGTCGGGCATTCGAGTATGATCTGGATCTCGACACAGCATCAAAACTCTAATACTTTTGACTATACCAAATTGTCTCAGTTGTTCTAGTCTATGCGACCAACACTACAAGGGTATATGCCTCACATATCACATCTCATGTTCTACTCAAGCAAAACAGTCTACGGTTCACTTAACGACGTCTACTCAAACTCTTTCTCCCAAACAAACCCTATTTGGCTAAGTACCTTATGTTCTACCTTACTAGGAAGGTTATAATACCGATTCTTGATTTTTCACCATTCTAACTGAAATAGTACGGTTTCAAGTTCGTTCACTACATCTTACCAAGTCTTCTTGTGACCTTACGGTGTTTCGCTTAACTACTTATCCTCTTATCATAATGGTAAAGTAGAGCAACCAGATTATGTTCCAATCTTACGAATAACGCATGTTAACTGTGCTCACAAGCACTGGGCATATCTATCTACCCAAGACGAAATGAGAATACTACTATCCATTACCTTTTCTTTGAAATTTCAATACAAATTTTCTTCGTACTAATATAACTATGGCTTTGACTAAAGCCAACTACTAACTGATACTAATCAGCTCATATCTAACACTACTCTAAACTATCAGGCTCGCATCCCACACTAACTGATGCTACTCAGTTTAGTGCTATACCAAAAACTCTAACCAAACTCATATCATCTACCGCTCCCTACGGTCCCTCTCTGGCTCTAAAGCAGTAACACGACCTCTCATCTCTTGTAACTCAAGCTGTAAGGCGGCCTGCTGCACTAACATGTCATGAATAAGTCTATGGTCGTCATACCCTACCCATGACAAATCTGCCATCCGGGTGTCAACATGCCCTGCCCATGCCTCTAATGCCAGCACGGGCCTCCATAAAGCTCCAAATGTCATGACAGTCCTCTCCTGCTCAAGCTCTAGACTCCTAAACCTGTACCTCTGTGAGAAAATCTCATCTCTAACCACTCTTTGACCTAGTGTATAGCTCTCTCACATCCCTATCAATACCCGCAAACAGAGTGGGTGGCATTGCGTCCAAACGCTGAGTGTGCTCATGGAGTACACTCCCATAAAGCTCTAACTGTGCCCCCACCTCTATAAACTGGTCCTCATCAATGGAGATGGTGGCGGTCAGGGTAGCCACTGGTGAAGCTATAGGTGATAGGACGGTCAATGATATCATAGGTGATGGAATAGGTGAAGAGACGGCAGAAGGTGCTGGAGAAACAGGAAGTGAACCAGACGACCACTCGGGTGATGGCAGTGTCTGAGCGGGTGGTGCGAGTGGTAAATAAATAGGAACATCAATGTAAGCTATACTGTCTTCTAGGTCTATCCATGTAGTGAGTGTGGGATGCCTAAGTGCCGACACTCTCTCTGGTCTCTCTGGCTCTGGTATAGATCCAGTATCATGTCCTACCTTAAACGTACTGTACACCTAATCATCCTCTACCGCTAACTCTCGGCGCCTCAACGCCCCATAACCCAATGCTAGAGGCTCACCCACAACTGTATCCACAACCGAGGCTGCCCGCTGCTGACCCTCAGGTACAGCCTCCTCCTCACTCCCCTTTAAACCAAGACCCTCCTTAACTAAGCTACAACCCTCATCATCTAAACTATGTTCATCATCATATAACCCATGACCCTCATCATCTAAACTATGATCCTCATTGTCTAACCCATGACCCTCATCATCTAAACTATGATCCTCATCATCTAACACATGACCCTTATCCTCATCAGTATCCTCCTCCCCTATCTCATCCTCCTCATTATTAGTATCTAATATAAGCTCAGACGTACCCTGGTACCTCTTCTATACTGGAAAGGCCGGAGACGATGATGATGATGTTGTCTCGTAAGAGGATCTATACCTCTTACAGAAAGCTGAATCCGACAAAGCCATCTCCTCTGTCACTTTGGCCGAATGACCAGGGGACATGACGGGCTGGGCACACACGGTCATGCACGCAGTATTACGGTGGAATGAAGCGGGTAGGTGTAGGGGTAGGTGAAGTACGGGTAAGTGGGTGATCTGGTGATAGTGGTGTGGTGGAATCCGATGACGTGGATCTCGCACCAGACGTGTCAGAATCCTCTGGCTCCTCAACATGACAAGCGGGTGGTGTACTATCAGGAAGTGAAGTGGGTGATGCTATAGTGTGGGGTGACTCAGGTGTCTCAGTCTCAACAGGGCCCTCAAAAGGTTTGGACTCTGTGTCTGTCTCAACTAAATAAGCCTTCCTAATAGCCTCATAAGGATCCTCAGGAAGTGGTACGGGCACTCGAGAGCTCTAAGCTCTGTCAGCCTGGGTGGAAATCTCTAGGTCAACAAACACTGGGATAGACATCCTATGATAACACGATAAAAAGGGTATAAATATCTTCATAAAATATTATTATCCAAATTAACAGCATCACTATGCTTACATATACCAATCATCACAGCGTTCGAAATTAGACGTTCGTAACCGTATATATATATATATATATTAAATATATCAGGAAAATACGAACAACAAATAAACACCGACCAGGTTCGATACCGAATGGGCACTTCGGGTTATCACATAGAGCACATAATTCACAAAAGTATTCCCTTAGTTCATGTCGCTACCTGCGACGATTCCACTAAAACTCTTAAGGCAACATGCACTACTCTAAGGCAAGCACGGCCAACATCAATCAATCAACATCGCTATCCGCGATAATTCAAGGCATCGCACACTACTACTACTAAGGCAGCATGGCAATCTTAAAATCAATATGTTCTCAAACTCAACATTCGCAAGTGTTCTTATCATTTCACATCCTATCATTTTCAGGTGGTCTCATTTCTCACACATCCCTTCCCTCCTCCAACATAACTTTTAGAAAACTAACCCCATCATTTCATAGTCCTTCATGAATTAAGCACAGTTGATCAGGCTATGCGTAATTTAGGAAATACCATGAACTGCTCGGGCTAGTTAACTTTCATCATGTTTGAGATTTTACGAAAACTCTAGTTTGGTTATAGTTGCGTTTTTACAAAATTCTGTTTTTATAAAAACCAACATTCTCTATAACCTTGGCTCTAAATACCAATCTGTCATACCCCGTCAGCGGCGAAAACATAGGAATGCGACATAATGATTTACATTGCACAAGATACAAGATCATACCATACATTTGTTTACCAAAGATTATTTATAAAAGTTTACGAACTCGCAACCTTGGAAAATGTCAAACAATTGTGTTCAAATAAACTCCCAATTTGTCCTAAACTTTGGTCCCCAATAGTCCTTAGTTATATTTGTTAACAATGCACCTGAAAATGATACTCGAAAACATCAACAATAATGTTGGTGAGCTCGTAGGTTTTGACTCAAAACCCAGTCGTTGTGCCAATATCTCATACAGTTGTACAATTGTGCTATATGACAGTGAATATATGCAAACCAAACCCATGACTTAGCATCCCCGCTAATCATGTACCAAGACCTAGCATCCCCGCTAGTCTCATTACCAGCGTGTACCAACGCTCTTAGGGTCGCAACCCCTATGACATACCATACCTAAAGCCTACATGCTGGAGAAAATTAGAGTGAAGAACATAACACTTACCATGCCAAACACAGTACATGCAAGTAAGATCACATTACACATATCTACATAGCAGTCATAAGCACATATATTGTCCCAAAAACAAAAAAAAACCACATTTTCCACATTCAAAAAATAGTTTAAAACACATTTAAGTATCATTTTCCCCCAACGAAAAAACAGTAAAAATGGGGCTACGAGAACTCACCTCAATAGCAACAGATAGCAACCGCACAAATCACAATAAGCAACGCACAAATAATCTCAACGTACGCTCAGTAGTACCTGGCCATAACCTAACATAAATTTTACCTCATAAATATTTGCACAAAGTTATCTTATTGTACAAGCGTTCGTCTTTTACTCACACGAAAACCTT
>BQNB010014159.1:56879-75696 GCA_026074375.1 Tanacetum coccineum | reverse complement strand
ATCCCAAGCCCGGCTCGTAGAAACACCAAGGCATGAAAGCCTCTTAGTTTTAACTATAAATACCCCTCTCCAAGGATGGAGAGGGTGTTGGTTCTCATTTGTCTCACACACTTGTATGAATTAACCATTCCATTTTCTCTCTTTATTTCTCTCTCTAACTTCTCTCTAAAATTCTTCATATCTTCTCATCTTATATTTCTTGTATCAATGGTGAAGTGAAAGTGGTTCTTGGTCACCGACACCAAGGCTCAAAAATATCTCCTTTGTTGCTTACTTTAGCCGCGACACCACAAAGAGGCAAACACATCACCATGCTAGTTCTAGCTTAGAATATTCATCTTCTAGCCTCTCCACCTCAATCTCTAGCTGATACACATGTCCAAGATTAGAGCACAAAGACTCCTTGGCCTCTAAGATTGAATTCGAGTATAAATAGGGCTCATAACCCTTTATTCTAACTCATCCCCCCACTTCTTCTTTCTATAACCCATAATAGCAACAAATCTCTACTGAAGAAGGTCCTAAGATGTCTCAAGATCATAAGTGAAGCAAATAAATCATGAAACGAAGCCCCTGAGTCGTTATTCTAGGCGTACGAAGCTAAAAGTCCCGATTTTGACCCGTTTTTAAGCTATAAGCTCAAAACCAGATTCCATAAGCTCACCTTCTATTTTCATAGCCTTATAATGTTCATATGATCCTAAATATACTCTTGTTACAAGCTTTTAACTTAAAAATCACTCGTTCTTGAGTTTTGATCCAAACCGTACCTTATAAACCCTAATTTCGCGTTTTCATTAAATCTATAAGCTATAATGGTAAACTGAAGTTATAAGCTATTCTAATAAGCTTAACTAATGATATTATAATCACTTTATAAATTCTTGAAAGAATTTTAATTAAAAACCTACGTGTTTTCGTTATAAAACCCTAATTCAACCCGTTTTGATTTCTAGCTTAACGATTTGTTAATCTAAACTTTTGTTACGTTAAAACATCTTATTTTAGCTTATATTAATAAGCTATAACCTGTAAATATCTATTAGAGTCTTAAAGTAAGCTTGCATGATATTTGGACTTGTTTTGTAAATATTTTCCATGCAAGGGGTATATATCATAACTTTCTAAAACTTATAACTAAAAGGACTGAAAATGTCATTTTATCTAAATTATAACTATAAGGGTCTATTATGTCACTTTCCAAAGTACAAGGTTTACTTTGTACATCTTTTAAACTTGAAGGACCAAACTTGTAAAAGTGAACACCCAAGTGTAAAATTTTTCCATTTTTACATTCTTAAGGGTCTAAAATTATCATTTTGAAAAATTGTAGAAATGTGTGCAAAACCATATAGACATAACTTTAATAACGCTTGAAAACGTGCTAAGTCATTTCCCGATATTAAACAAAAACGCTTAAAACCACTAATAAGTATACATTTATCAATCAATGTGCATTTTTAAAAATCTTGCCTCCGAATCTAAATCGTACCACAATAAAATTGGAGCTTCATATGACTGGCTTATCATCTAGGTATTACGTTCTGACTGAGTTTGCTGGGTTGACAGATTTAAAGTGTCCCTGACTCCTCAACGTTTACTGAATAACTTCTAAAATATGATGGCCCGAACGGTGATACAATAATTCCAAAATCTCCAATCAAACTCATAACAATATTAAACTTTTAGAACCAAAGTTCTAGAGTACAATCTTCCTAATACTTGACATATTTGCTCAGGTTGCATGACGTGGCTATTTACTATCATTTTGCTATATCAACCTTCCCTGTTAAGAATGTGTTAAGGTCATCAGCTTTCATTTTGGAATATTTATTACAACTGCCTATCAGGTGAAGTTCATAAGCTCGCCTTTACTTATTTACATGTTTTATAAACCCGCGAGGGGGATACATGCTTGTTTATAAACTCTTTTACATACTTAATTATTTTATAACAATGTGATTACTTTTTAAAGACTTAGTGAGATTCATACCCTCACTTTTAAACCTTTTGAATATTTCTTAAACCCGTGAGGGGGATACATGCTATAAACTATATGCTATCTTGATATATTATTGCATAAGTACATAAAAGTATCTCTTAGGATAGTAACTCCTAGTATGTCTTCGGGTAATGACTCCTAATATCTCTTTGGGTAGTATCTCCCAATATCTCTTTGGGTAATATCTCCCAATATCTCTTTGGGTAGTATCTCTTTATATCTCTTTGGGTAATATCTACTAATATCTCTTCATATAATAGCTCCTAGTATCTCTTTTAATAGTAACTCCTAGTATGTCTTTGGGTAATGACTCCTAATATCTCTTTGGGTAGTATCTCCCAATATCATTTGGGTAATATCTCCTAATATCTCTTTGAGTAGTATCTCCCAATATCTCTTTGGGTAATATCTCCCAATATCTCTTTGGATAGTAGCTCCTAGTATCTTTTTGGGAAATAGCTCCCAGTATGTCTTCGGATAGAGGCTCCTGGTTCTATTAAGTTTAAATATGTGATTCATGAGCTTAGGGCAATAATACTGTTTTCCACAATAATACTATTTTTCTATAATGATTGTACTCATTTCAATTATCACTTATTATGACTTGTATTCAAACTATTTATCTTAATCCTATGAATTTTACTCAACCTTTATGTTGACCCATTTTATGCATGTTTATCCCTGGTAATTGAGCAACTTATGGCATGGAGTGGATGGACTTAAAGATGGCTAAAAATTGTTATCATTCACATTTTATGTTTCTAGATTTTAGGATCTGCCTTTGTAAAACTCTGATTTTAATGAATGATAACGTATCTTTTAAAAACATCTCTTTTGAGTCGTTTTCTATGATTGTGACTGTTGTACTATGAAGTAATGCCCTAGATTAGCTTCCGCTGCTATATTGTAAAAATGGGGGTGTTACAAAAGATTTAATCAGGTTTGATGAAGAAACTGCTTTAAATTTACAAGCTGAATTTGATAAAGAATAAAGACTTGCAAGAGAGAAAGCTAAAAAAGAAGAAGAATCCAATATTGCCTTGATTAAAACATGGGATGATATACAGGCAAAGATTGATGTTGATCATCAATTGGCTGAAAGAATGCAAGAACAAGAACAAGAAGAGTTTTCTGATGCAGAAAATGCTACATTATTTCAACAACTCTTAGAGAAAAGAAGAAAGCATTTTGCAGCTAAAAGAGCAGAAGAGAGAAGAAACAAACCACCAACAAAAGCTCAACAGAGACAAATAATGTGTACTTACCTAAAGAACATGGAAGGATACAAGCTCAAAGATTTGAAGTCAAAAGGGTTTGATTCTATCCAAGAGATGTTTGACAGAGCATTCAAGAGGGTAAATACATTTGAAGACTTTAGAACAGAGTTGGTGGAAGGAAAAGAAAAGAGAGCAGGAGAAGAGCTGATGCAAGAGAATGCAAAGAAGCAAAAGGTGGAAGATGACAAAGAAACAACAGAGCTTAAACAGTGTTTGGAAATCATTCCAGATGAAGAAGAGGTAACAATTGATGCTATACCTTTAGTTGTTAAGTCTCCAAGTATTGTTGGCTGGAAGATTCATAAAGAAGGAAGAAAAAGCTATTATCAAATAATGAGAGCTGATGGAAAGTCTCAAATGTACATGATCTTTAGTCATATGCTTAAAAGTTTTAGCAGGGAAGATTTGGAAGATTTGTACAAGTTGGTAAAAGCTAAATATAAGTCAACAAGACCAGTGGAAGACTTGGATTTGTTGTTATGGGGAGATTTGAAAACAATGTTTGAACCTCATGTTGAAGATACAGTATGGAGAAATCAACAAGATTACAAAGTATTGGATTGGAAGCTGTATGACTCCTGTGGAGTACATTCCTTGAGGATGCAACATGTGCATATTCATATGTTGGTAGAGAAGAAGTATCCTCTTATACCATCTACACTTTCAATGATGTTGGAAAAGAAGCTTCAAATTGATTATGAAAGTGAAATGGCTTATCAGCTTCTTAAATTCATCGTGAAATAGCTTAAGAAGTAAAGAAGTGTTTGGAAGCATCCTCCTGGTGTTGATGAAGCTTTAAATGAAGAAACTTGATGATTTTGAAGAAGAATATCAAGTTTAGGGGAGGATTGTTGGGATTAAAAGTCTTCTTGATGCTGTTAGAATTACTGCTGCTCATGTTTGTGTTAATGCTGCTCAGCTGGAGTTAGTACTGCTAAGAGACTTCAAAGAAAATATGCTAAGTGTTTACTACTGCTAGTACATAGTTAGTACTGCTAGTGAATATTAGTACTGCTGGTACAAAAGTTAATGCTGCTAGTGAAAGTTACTACTGCTAGTACAAAGACTGCTTGAAGTTAATGCTGCTGAAGAGTTACTACTGCTCAAGAAAATATTCTAAGTAGTTAGTACTGCTAGTGTTAAGTTAGTACTGCTAGTGTAAGTTAGTACTGTTTGTTAGTACTGCTTACTTGATATGTATTAGTTATTTATAGAAAAGATTTTATATACTTAGGAAAGTATTGTAAGCCGAGTAGGTGTCTAGCAGTACTAACTTAAGTTAGTACTGCTTGACCCAAACACCCCTTTAAAGTGTAAAATCCCATATTTAGCTTATAAAATTAAGTTTTAATGCACAAAGTTCAAATACCAGATGTTTACTATCTTAAAACAAACCTAATGAACATTTCTAAATAAGCAAATAAGCCAGAATTATAAGCTACCTACTTGTGCCGCTTTTTATGGATTTTTAACTGTTTTATTAAAACTACTTGCAGACTGAAATTTAAACTAGCAAATGAACATTTTAAGCTTAAATCAACAATAACAAACAGACTTAAGCTAATTTCAACAATGATAAGCAAATAATAAGCAGAAAATTCTTTGAGCTAAAATTAAAGTAAAAGAAATTATGTACCTTTATCCCTTGCTAAAACAAGGATCAAATAATCCTAATAAGCTCTATGACCTACCCAGCTTAAAAATAAGCATTCTAAAAACCTATAAGCTCTTCCAAATTTAGCTTATCATCCAAATTGAGCTTAAAATCCAAAATCCTTAATCAATAACTTTTGTAACTGAAAATCGAAACTCAAACAAGCTTAAATAAGCTTATTTGAGTTGATGAACTTAATAGATAGTAATGTAGCTAATTAATAGCTTAACAACTTATATTGAAATTAATGAAAAAGGAAAGTTAAAGCTCAAACATAATTTTATTAAATGAAATAGAAGATTACATTGCTTGAAAAAGAAATTACATAAAAATAAATGACAATAAGCTGAAAAATAAGCTATAAGCTAATCTACACTACTACTCTACTCCTACTCCTAGATGATCATTTCTGTGTGTTGATGCTTCTTTATATAGCCTTCAAAGGATGATTCTAGATCCAGGGACGCTCCCCTCTCTTCTCATCTCAACCCTTCATCAATAACTGTCAAAACCAATTTTGATCTAAGCCGTTAGATTAACTCCACGCAATTGTAGCCAATCAGAGATCAAAGGATCGCCAACATGTCATTCTAATTTGCTTGTGTGGCAGGCTTCTAGAGGGGATGTCTTTAAGTGGGGTTAATTGGGTGTATGTGTGTAGGGTAAAAGCGGGGAAGAAGGTGAACAGTAAAACGGGATTTTCCCGCTCTCTTTTCTTCTTATACGTTTATGTTTGACTCGGGCAATTGGGTGGGTTGACTTGGGCTAAGGTTTATATTAAAAAGACTTGGGCCGGTGTTTGGGCCACGGTTAAAAGGTAAATATTTCAATATCAAAAGGGGTAAATAGGCTTGGTTTAAACTAAAAAGGGAATTGGGTTGGGTAAATGGTCACGGGATAAAAAAAGGGTAAGGGTTAATGGTTATTTATAAGGACTTAACGACCGTTAGTCCCTAGGTGTTAAAGGACTAACGGTGTTATTCATTTAAGGACTATTTGTGAAATAAGGTTAATCTTTGACGGCTGTTTTGGCAATATAAAGGTTTTAGTCTTCAAGGTTGACTTTAGTTGACTTATTGTTGACCAAGGTTTGACCATTGTTGACTTTAGTGGTCCATTTGCTAGAAAACTTCCGGCTCTTGTGCACTCTATCCGTTCTTGTGTTTGTTTTTGCCCGGTTTTGGCTCTTTTCTTGTGATATTTGCAATATCCGTCCCTACACATCACAAATGACAAAACAAGCAATATACAAGCATAATTTGATCATTTTAGGATCATTTTTAGTATAAAACGGATATGTGATTTCTCACATATCAAAATTCCCCAAACTAAGTGATTGTCGTGTCCTCACGCAATATTATATGCTCTAAAACCAAATACCTCAAAACCTCCCCAAACTAATCCTTTAAAAAGTAGTAAAGTCTTTTGTGGGGAAAGTTAAGAAATCACAAGTTTTAAAACACCCCGCTTTCCCATTTTCAAAGATTTTTCCATTTTTATGATTTTCATAATTTACACACCTTATGACTATTCATGTGTGACATAATTCGTTTTGCTTTCATTATTCATTGAAATAACTTTAGGATCACGGAACAAAAAGCATAAAAAAGTGTCAAAATGGATAAATTCATCGTCCCCGACTTTCACCTCTCCAAGCCAAGCTTAAAAACAAGATCATTGTAAAATACAAGTTATGTGCTTAACATACTCATAAAAACGCTAATTGGTGTACTTACTTTTCCTCCCTTATTCCTATTTCCTTAAGGATTTTATTAATTATTAATTTTTCGGTGACAAATAAATAATGTCCTTATTAATAAAGTAAACCCGGTTTAGACCATTAATAGTTTGAAATCCTTTCCTAAAGAGACGATGTGGTGAGAATAAGGTCCACATTAAGGTTCTAATTTCGCATGATTTAGGGGTTATCCTTTTTATTTCATCCGAAACAACTCAACTACGAGTCCAGAGACGGAGGCTTTATTTAGATAACCCCAGAGTCAAATTTTGGCTTTATTATTATTGCAACATTATTAAACCTCGGTCCTTTAAAAGGCTGCAACATCGGTTGTGAGCCGACAAGATGCAGCAAACATATTTCGACCTCGGTAATTTCCTCGACCTTTTAGAAGGCTGCAACATCGGTTGTGAGCCGACAAGATGCAGCAAACTTTTATCAGTCTTGGATTATTATAACTATGTGCCTTATTTTGCCGGCAAGAGGCAGTAAACTTTTATCAGCCCACAGTTTTTATTATTATTATTATTACCTCCACCCTTTAAATGACTGTCACATCGGTATGCGAGCCGACCATGATCTAGAAGTCTTATTTCGGCTTCGGTTTATTACATAATTATTATTATTATAGCCAAATTTCAAGTCCTGTGGTCTTTTAACAACTGCCACATCGGTATGCGAGCCGACCATGGTCCAGGAGTCTATTTCCCCACAACACTGACAAAACCTCGATGTGTACCTTACTTTCACCAGAAGGAATCTCTACGAAGTGATCTAAACTAAGAATCGCAAAAACCAAAGAAACTTTATTTATTCAACAATTATATAACGTTTATTAAGTTGATGGGAGCAAAAAGCCACAATTAACCTTTATGAGCCTTAAAGAAATCCAACTATTTTATGTTTAGCAAAACTTATACTCTACTCTATCATCTCTTGTTCTTCACAATTTAAAATTTCTAATAAAGAAACTCGTGAATACTTAGCCTAACGAATTAAGATCGGCACTTTAACAAGTCACATAGACTGGCAACAATCTCAACTCTAATAAATCGATCTTCGCATATTTAAAATCAATTATGGGAACTTGCAAAGTCTTGACTTTGTTAAGCTAGACTTGCGTTTTATAGCTCCTTGTATAAAAGATTAGCAAAAATCAATCTATATATGTTAAGGAGAAAGCTAAGATATAAAACCGGTCGGGTCAAAATTTACTTTTCATTCTCACCAACGGAAAACCTACATTCGTGTCAACTATTTTCTATTTTTCAACTTTTTTTATATATATGAACAATAAACTAGATATTAATACTTAAAAATTTAAATTTTTTGTGGGAAAATTTTGTGGGAAAACGGGGTACGTGAGAACAACGGGCAAAGGTAGGTAAGATCATATCGAAGATATACTACCCCATACTAAAATTAAACATTGTCCTCAATGTTTCCTAGTCTAAGACTTAAAACCCCATACTAGAACTCAAAAAGTCGAATGCATAATCCAAGCATGGATAAAGTATCACAAAAATCTCAAGCCGTTTATCAAGTATGCTAAAAGATAAATGTTAGTCGATAATAATCTTAGGATATCGGATTTCCCCAAACTAATGGCAAGCAAAGGCTAGGAAGCTCGAGTGGACCGGGACAAAACACCGAACACGAGAGTCTTCAAAATTTTTGGGTCAATCCTACAAACAATCACAAGCACAAACAACAAGAATCGGAAGAGTACAAGCCTCCTCACATCACATTAGAAATAAGAAAGAAGATAGATGGATAAGCATGGGGTGCCTCCCACGAAGCGCTTTGTTTTTGGTAACCGAGTCACATAGCTTGACTCGATCCCCGCATTAAGTTGTCCATGGGGAAAGCAAATGGAAGAGAAAATCTCAATCGGGCTTTCATTAATGTTTGGATAAACATTTAAAGCACATAAAAGTTCTATCCGTGAGATGCACGGCCTCCTAAGTGGAGATGCCGGGGTCAAAAATGGTGTCTTCACTCCCGCGGGGTAGAGAGAAGTAAAGGTAATCCACATGGTAGGTGCGATTACGGCGGCGTTGAGAAAAATTCCGAATGTCAAGTGCGAAAAGAATCATCATCTTCATATTTTAAGAAACATCAATCTTATCCCCCTGGGTCAAAACATTATCTTCATTAAGCTCATCAACAATTGTTATCCAGGGTGCATCGTGGCTCAATGTCTCGAAGGTAGTAAAACGTCATACTCGGGAATAGGATCATCGTTAAGTAACCCGTTAGAAAAAATAATATCCTCTTCCGAGTCAAAATCACTCTCAATACCCGGTGGTATCGAGTCTTCTGGAACAAGAAATGTACTAACCTCCTCTATAAGAAAGCCACTATCCACAACGGAAATAGCAGAAAATGAGGGATTTTCAAGCACAAAAGGAATAGAAGGAATAAGATTCAACGCTTCGATCTTATCAATGAGAAGATTGACGTTTAATAATTTCTCACGAAGAATCTCGTCCTCTATTTGAAGAATATCATCATTAATTTCTCCTTCTTCTTCATCAAAACCGTCTTCATTAAAATCGTCTTCATCAATTCCTGGTAAAATTGGATCAATAAGATCGAGTTCACCGGCGAACTCCTCGGGAAGAAAATCAATCTTAGGAGATGTGATCGAACTATCTCGACTAAGCAAAGAGTTAATAAGTCCAAATTCAGCATCAGAATGATCACGAGACGGAACTTCACAAATATCTTCGGAAATACCCTTAAACTCACTTGGGATTGGGACAAGGTTCTCAACACTAGACTTTTCCGTTTCTGGAATAGTGTTAAGATGCTTGTCCCCCATACTTAGAGAGTTATCGGGCTCCTCGATCGGTAAGTCTGGTGTGATTGCTTTAGGCTTTCTATATATAACAGTATACTCATCATCATCAGCCATAGGAAAATTCAAATTTAGAAGAAAATTTTGAGCTGCCGGCTCCTCCTGCTCTGCCTGTTTTGGTTGAATTCCTTTAAGAATCTGCAAATCTTTCATAAGCTTAAGTAGCAATTCTTGCATAACTTCAGGTTGATTCTGCTCTTCTTCCATAGCTTGCTTAATTTTAAGAAATCTCTCCTCAGCTAGCAATAAAGCCATGCACTTTTCTTCAGGAGGTATATGATCATACTCCTTTAAAAAGGCTTGAATAGTTTCCATTAAGTTTTCTCTAGCTTGCAACATTTCCGTATCCGTTGCTTGAGGAGGATGATGAATTACGGGAAACTGCGGGGGTTGATATTGGTCAAAACCAGAAAAATTAGAATTATAGCAATGATTAGGTTCATAGAAATTTTGGTTCAACGGTTGACACTGAAAATTCTCATGAAGACCCCCGCAATTTTCACAAGGGAATTGTTGTGGTTGACTCGGAAAATAATGTAGAGGTTGGTTAAATCCAAAGTCTTGATTGTAACAGGGACCCTGATCAAAGACGGGTGTGTTCCCTGTTTGACAATCGTAACCCGGATGAGAGTTCCCTCCATAAAATTCACACGAGTATGTCTCGTATTGGTATTGTGGAGGTTGGTTGAAGAAGTTTGGTGTTTCATTATAAGAATAAGGATTTGGGTCATAGACAAACTCATTTCCGGATCCTACACTGCTACAGCTCGGACAATTTCCACCATTAAATGGACCTCCACAATACGAGCAACCAAAATGGTTATACGAAGACATGTCGAAGAATTAAACGGATAAGAGGATAAAGAAGATAAGAATTAAATGTAATAAGAGGAAAACATTATAATCACAATCATGCATCCAATTCATCTATAATTAGGGTTTCAGGTCATGAATAGTCACCAAACAACAAACACCAGGATTAACTCCAAAGGTACGTGTAGCAAACCACGCAATAAGGATCCTTAAACATAATTGATGTTAGTGAAACCCTAACAATTTGTAATAGCAGATGTAAAGACGATCAATCCTTGTAGAATCATATTAAAGAAGGAAACCCTAGATAGGATAACTTGTAACTTAACATCCCACATATATACCTGAAAGAAAATCAAATTTCCAAACCCTAAACAAGGATGGGATCGAATTTGTGAAAAGGATTTAAGGTTATAAGTATGTGCAACAGGGGTTTTAATAATAAGATGATCGATTTTAGGGATAAAACAAGCAGTAAACGACCATACAAACACCAACCAATCAGATCTTGATACGATACCAAATTATGGTTTGCTTAAAACCCTACTTTCACCGAATTTCACCTAATATCAAGAATAGAAACTCAAACCTTTTTACCTTCTTTTGTTCGAAAATAAAACCTTGTTAGATCCTAGATCAAGAGCCACATGGCTCTGATACCAATTGTTAAGAATCATTTAATCTCCTAGGATCAAAAATAACAAAGTATGTACATACGCAGCGGAATTTAAATAAAGAACAATGTTATTTTCATAAGGTTATATATTCACATCAAGCCCTAATTCTATTTGATCAGAATAGAATGGTTACTTACCTATAACAGGGATCAAGAACACCTTGACCTTAGGGCTAAGACGATCTCTAATGGTGAGATCGCCTGGTGTTTCCGGACTACATGATTGAAAACCTTAAACACACATCTAGAACGACTATGAAAAAACACACAACCCAAAATCAACCCCCCCCCCCCCCTAAAAAAAAAATTGGTATTTTCCCCCCCCCACTTAGGGATCTTCTTAATATATATAAGTCCATCTAGACTTACAGCCAATCTATAATGTATTAGGAACTAATCTTTTCCTAATCTTTGATCTTTATCTTCTAAGCAAATCTTTTAGAATCCTCTATCTTTTGTAGAATTCTATATTGTCTACTTTAATCCTTTTGTTTCATTCTTTATCCTTTTGAGCAAGTTCTTTTGTATCATCAAATCAATAATTCCCAACACTAGAGTTTAGGGAGAATTACCCCCTAAGCTTAAGAATGATATATCACCAACGAAGTAAAACAATCATTTCACTCATAAACATTACCTGTGTTTTATTAGATTAAACTGGCTAATAAGTTTTCCTTACATTAAGCTCGACCGCTTATTTATCTAGTGTTTATCAACTTTTGTGTGTTAACTGTCATCATTTAGATTAGGTGAACCAAAACTTATGCCAGTCTCTTAGGCTGAAAATCCCCCTTTTGCGTTAGTTTAGGTTTATGTAGAATTAATTAGGACTAACTTAGATAACTAACATACTGATAGATTTAAGTATTAACGCTCGCTCTAAGTGATCGAAACCCTACTTACCAACGAACCTACAATTGATCGGGCACACTGCCCTTTTGTGTTAGTTAATAGGTAAAGTCAGCAAAATATAAATAATATAACTTGAAACAAATATTACCTTCCTTTTAACCAGTACCCTTATTTTTTTCTTTTGTTCATTTCTACCTGATTAGTCATTCTTTTCTCATGGAAGTCACAGTCTTTAATAAGATGGCTAAATCTACCACATACAAAGCATGTTTTTTTAGTGAAACCATAACCCAAACCCAGTCTTTTAGACATTAACCCATTCCAGTCTCTCGTGCCAACTTTAGGATTCTCACTACATGTGTCTTGTTCTTTAACAATTTGCTTAGGAGTTTTTACATGCTTAAAAGAAGCATAACTAGGTTTTTCCGGTTCCACTGAATCCTTAATCACATATTCATTATCACTGTCTGACTCATACTCCTCACACTGGTACAAAAACTGGTATTGGTCACTCCAAAAATGTGTGACGATATACATATGGTCACACGTGTTTTTTTGGGTGTTTGTCACTAAAGATCGCGCCACTGTAGGTCACATACGGTCACATTAGGGAGTTCGTGGCAATTTCCATTGAAAAAGAGTGACCGAAACCCGAATATGTGTGACAAATTAGGCACAAGTTTTGTTGGATTAATTAGTATTAGTGACCGTAAACACTTTATAATCACACGAATGGTTTTTAAGAGTAACTATTGTTCGTCCATTGGCCACCTAAATATATAATATATGTGACATTTGAGATGATTTATTCAAGTAAATGTGTATTTTGTGTGACTATTTCCCGTCCTGTGGCCACATGAATACATAATTAATGTGACGTTTGTGATGATTTAGTCACACAACGGGTGTTGTTTTTTGGAGTTAGTCACGTACAATTTTAAAAAGTGGCCAAAAGAGTGACTATATGCTTTTTAAAACCAAGTGAATGTGTATTTTATGTGACAATTGTTCATCCAATGGTCACATGAATTTTAAGTTTGTGTGGTGTTTTGTAATATTTAGTCACACAAAGCATGTTTTTTATTTAGTCACATACAAGTTAACCAAAAGTGGCCAAAAGTGTTAATAAGTGTGCCATTTGTTTTTAAAGTCAAGTTAATGTGTATTTTGTGTGACTATTGTTCATCCAATGGTCACATGAATTTTATGTTTGTGTGGCCTTTTGTAATATTTAGTCACACAAAGCACGTTTTTTGGGGATTTAGTCACATACAAGTTAACCAAAAGTGGCCAAAAGTGTTAATAAGTATGACCATATGTTGATTAAAGTCAAGTGAATGTGTATTTTGTGTGACTATTGTTCATCCAATGGTCACATAAATTTTAAGTTTGTGTGGTGTTTTGTAATATTCAGTCACAGAAAACATGTTTTTTTATTTAGTCACATACAAGTTAACCAAAAGTGACCTAAAGTGTTAATAAGTGTGACCATATGTTTTAAAGTCAAGTAAATGTGTATTTTGTGTGACTATTGTTCATCCAATGGCCACATGAATTTTATGTTTGTGTGGTGTTTTGTAATATTTAGTCACACAAAACATGATTTTTTTGGGTATTTAGTCACATGCAATTAAGCTTAAAGTGGCCAATAGTGTTAATAAGTGTGACTGTATGCTTTTTAAGGTCAAGTAAATGTGCATTTTTTGTGACTATTGTTCATCCAATGCCCACAAGAATTTTATGTTTGTGTGGCGTTTTGTAATATTTAGTCACACAATGAAAAAATAAGAAAGTACGGGGAATCGAACCACGTGCCTCTCGCATGCAATGCGAGCGCTCTACCATATGAGCTACACTCCCATTTGGCAATTGCAGTCAAGGTGAAAATGCAACCAGGTCCTAAAAGAATTCATGTTCTAATGCAAGTGTTAAAGTTACTAGATGAGTATAGTATTTATATAACACTTTGATAGCATAGATATATACTTGGCAGCACTAACTTCTTCTTTTAAACCCAATAACAGTAGTATCAATAGTAGCATTAACATATGAGATTACTACTGGCAGCATTAAGTCTTGCATTAGCAGCATAAAGTATCCACTTGCACCACAAATCATTCTTGTTCCCAAACAGTAGTGACTAATTTCTTTTAATACCAATACGTTTGACAAGCAGCACTAATAACAAGCAGCTACATACATCTTTCGCTACTTAGATATTAAACCTATCCCAAAAAGACATATCAATAATTTTCACAAATCAGTACCTTTGGGGCAGCAGCTGCTGTTGAAGCTTCACCAGCTGAACTCTTATTAACCTGTCATTTCTTATTCAAACCAAACCCAGAAAAGCCTTTATATCATTTACGATCTTAATTTTCAGTTTTACATCATATTATGTTATCAAACTGGCCCCAAGTCACTTGTTCAATCCATACCAAAAGCTACCCATTTCGACCCGTTACCCACATGCCCAATTCAAGAACTCTAGTGAAAAGAACTTACGGTTTTCTTCTTGTTCTCTTCTCCATATTTGCTTGGACTGCATTGGCTCAGACCTTACACGCCTTCCTGCAATATTTTTTAAGTAAATAAATCAAGCCTTTCAATATATAAAACTTTCAAGAGAATGGAATTGTCCGAATCTGATCATACACATCTCTCTTCACAGGATCATTCAAGATCTGATAAGCTTCATTGAGTACCTATGTATAAAAGAAATACTTTCTCATCTTCTGAACATAATTTTTCAAATTGTACAGTGGCCAAGGCAAAAATTCTCTAACTATATATTGCATTGTCTTAGCATGATAATGATTTTAAAGGTTTAATAAACATACACTTTAAAAGAGCAAGTGAGTATCATTCTATAATGAATGAAGTATTAATCACATGGCTGAAATTTTTCGGCAGCTTGAGGATCTTTTGGATTTTTATCAGGATGAATTTGGTGTGCCTATGTCACAAACAAAAGATCAAACGCTTCAAAAGTGACAACGTGTAAAATGAGACAGATACAAAAAAACTAACTACCTGAATAACACTATGAGCAGCAATGCTCGATCTACTATTGTGAAAACTGACATCTACTTTTTCCCATGATACACGAGAAAGACCGGTCACCAGTTCCTCTGCACACACAAAATAGAACACCTAACCACACCAAAAATAATTATTTTTATCGAAATACAAACATTTTGTGGTAGTTTTTCCTTGTATGACTATCATTATTGAAAATTTAAAACTACGTAGTATATTTTACTGAAAATGCATTTATGGGCAAAATTGCACAAAGTCTTACTTAAATAAATGATTGTGTACAAATTTTAAAACCATGCCTCCAAGAAAAAACATGCATGACTCGGGACAAAAATCTTGGTATACCATTCATTATGACAATGACACCTGTTAGGCCCAAGTATATCTTTGATAGTAAGATCATCGGTAAGTCTTGCCTTATATCTTCCCTTTTAGTGACAAGCTAATCTAAAGGGTCGATTGCTATATCATTCATCATACCCTTAGAAATTTCATGGAGTACATGTCTTATCTTTTGATCTTACCTTGTTGGTCCTAAAACCGATCTTGTCCTCCTTAGCTTGATGTAAGGTTAGCAACTTTGGATAAATCCAAAACTACTATGACAGAAACTTTGATTATTGAATATCAAATACTATGTGGAGTCTAGTATTGATACTAAGAAGAATAATAACAATTGAATAGCAAACAATGAAACAGTAACAAAACTTTCAGCCTCAATTATATTAACGAACACTCTGAATTAGTGTTAGGGTTTACAAAACCTTAAAGCTCTAAGAATTCTATGGAAAATTGCTATGAGAACGGATATGTTTTTCTATACCCTAGGACTTCCTTTTATACACTAAGGAGTCCTACACGGTTTACAATACCTTCCTAACATATCATAATCATTTGTATAATTACAGACAATCATATATTTTACAAATATAAACTTAATACTTATCTTCATAGGTACTCTTGTTTTCCACACACGCTTTATCTTTTTTACTCTGTCTTTATCCTCTTGATAGTAGTAAGTCTTCAAGCAGTTGTAAGTTAGCAACAGTTGTATATTTATAACCAGCAGCACTAACTAAGCATAAGCAGTAGTAAGTACCAGTAGTACTAATCTTTAGGCTAACAGTTATAACTTTACTCTAGCAGTACTAAGTTATACTAACAGTACTAAGTTACACTAACAGTAGTAACTTTTGTACTAGCAGCATTAATAACTTAGCATATTTTCAGTCTTCAACTCTGAGCAGTCTTAACTTCTACTGGCAGTAGTAACTTCATACTAACAATACTAATATTATACTAATAGTAGTAACAAGCAGTTGTAACTTTATACTACTAGTACTAACTACTTAGTATAATTTCCATTATGTACCTATGCAGTAGAAACCTTAAGTGTCCTTGAAGTCTTTCAAGTCTCAACATACATCGTTAGTCCTTGGGGACTAACACAGTTAGTCCCTAACTCTTTACACAGTTAGTCCCTTAACCAAACAAACACCTAACGTCTGTTACCCTTCTAATCCCAAATTTCAAATACAATTTAATAATCCTGAAAAAGGCGGGAAGAACCAAAACATGGTAAATCCTTTCCCCCCATTTCTAAGATGCTTTCAACACACTCCTACTCAATCCAGGATACACCTCAGTGCCACGTTGGCACTCTCAAACTCTCTTATTGGATGAGAAACGCGTCAAGGGATAAGGACAGAGTCAAAAGAATTGAAGATACAGTTTAATGTTGATTGGCAACAATTGGAGCTTTCCATAAGAAATTTTGGAAATAAATTAAAGGCTTAGGTGGCTGTTTTGACCTCACAAGGATAAGAACACCATTCTCCTATAAATAGGGGATGGAATTCACACAGAAGAATTAACTAGGAGTAGAGTAGGATAGCTTATTTTACAGCTTATTTATCTTTTTAATACTGAATTTACTTTTTCTAAGCATTGTTACCCTCAAGATTATTCAATAAAAAGTGAGTTCTCATTTTCTCTTTACAGCTTATTTTCTGCATTTGCTAACCTACTTCTTATTTCTGCTTATTATTGCTTATGGTTGCTTATTTTGTCTCTATAAATGATTTTTATGTTAATGTTATAGCTTATATGTCTTTTGGATCAGTTTTCATAAAACCTATCCTTTTAGTGCTCATCATCTGCTTATTTTTGTTCAGCTTATTGTAGTGCTTATTCTGCTTTAAGTATTGCTTAAATATCCTTATTACACTTAGATATTAATCTGTTTTCATGTTTTAAGTCTTTTCATAATCTGTTTTAAGTTTTAAATGGTTTTTAAATTTTTAATGGGGTGTTTGGGATAAGCAGTAGTAACCTTAGTTACTATTGCTAAGTTTGTTTTGGTTATCAAACTTGATTTGATTAGCTTTGTTTCAGTCTAAATGATAGTTGTAATTAGTTTAAAATAAGTCTTGTAGAGTTTTATAGTTTGTTAAGTCTGCAAGTCTAAATGCTTTCCAAACTGCTTATTTGAGTAAGTTTTGTTAAAGTATGGTTTTAATGCTCAAATTTGGTTACAATAGGATCACTTTAAGTCTATTGAGTTGTTTTACAATGGTTTCCTCTTTTAAGCATTTTAACAATAAATCAGTCAAGTTAATTGAAGATTTTTAGCTTAGGATCTGTGTTTGCAGACCATGAAAAGGCCAATTCATAGCTTTATTGAGATTAGCTTATTGTGGTTTGTCCTTAATCTGTTTTCATCTTTTAGTTTGTCTAATGATTTTTTAAGTCTTAAAATCTAGGCTGCAAAGTAGTCCTCAAAAAGGAAAAATCCAAACCATAGTAGTTTAAGCTGTCTATTTTCATTCACAAATCTTGATTAGTTATAAGTTGTTTTTAGGTCTAAAATTGATAGAATAAACTCATAGCAGTCCAAACTTCATCTGTTTTAGCTTATTAATTTTTCAAAGTTTTATTTGTTTAGCTTAAACAAGGCTACAAATAAGCCATTTCATTAATAAATGCCAAAAAAATAGTTTAGTAGAAATCTGCTTCTTTTAGCTAATTTATGTGCTTATTTGTGGTTTTTATTAATAAGTTGATTTATTAAAAGTGCTTATTTTAGCTTAAAGTTTAGATGTTTTTAAAAAAATTCAAAAAGGTAAGATCCAGGACTCGAACCTGTGACCTCACCCTCAACACACACACGTTTTAAACACAACACCCTCTACCACTAGTGCCCTTGGGACTTCATGTTTACACTTTGCATTGTTTAATTTAAAAGGGGTGTTGGCCTTTTAAGCTTACAGCTTTTATAAGCTTAATTACAGCTTATTGGGATAAGCTGTTTAGTCAGATTTATTTTTCTTAAGTTAAGAATACATAAAAGTATTTTCCCTGAATTTTTCAGATTTTTATAAAATTGTTTAGTATTTTTAAGATTATGTTTAGATTAAAAGTATTTTTAATTCATAATAAATTAAATAAAAGTCAAAAAAATATTATTCTTTTTGCTAAAATTTTCTTTTATCATTTAGGTCTTTTAAAAATTAAGTTTGCTTTTCCAGGGTTAAAATTTGAGGTTTTAGGTTTTTAGGTTGCGTTTCAAGAATCCCGTTATCGTTTTTCGTGCTTAATTTGTGTTTGCTTAAATGATTGCTTTCCTTTGTGTTGTTTTTGTATTATATTTGTAGAAATTAGAATCCAAATCAAAAATCTTAATCCATTCAAAATCCTGATTACAAACGTCAACAAGAAGTTCAATTCACGCCTCGTCGAAACAAAAAACAACCCGAGAAACGACTAGAAGGGGTTACTTTCGAAGTCGATACTTCCGGAATTATATTTTATTTGTGAGTTGGTTTATCGATTGTTAAAAGTGATTTGCCGATTTACCTATATTATATATATATATATATATATATATGTATATATATATGTATATAT
>BQNB010014159.1:0-56536 GCA_026074375.1 Tanacetum coccineum | reverse complement strand
TTTATTATTTAGTTTAATAGCTAAAACCAACCAAATCTCTCAAACATATGATTTACTGCTTTCATAAAATATAAAAACACCAAAAGAATCTTCTCTCAACCCTTAGAATTCTGTTAGATCGTAATCAAAGCCGTCCCAACCTATTCCCCTTGAGAATGATAACAACCCCCGAGTCTTGCTTATACTACACTACAACGATTAGGTACACTGCCTAAGGAGTTGTAAAACTTCTTGTAGAAGTCCCTTACGACAACCGCAATAGTAGTCAAACGTTTTTTCCTAAAAAACGTGACGTGCTTCCAACTCAGAACTTGTCGAACCATTATCTGAACCTGAACGTACCCTTAATTGTAGATGATGAGGTGTAATTTTATACACTTTTTCTGGGTCATTTAACCCCCTAAATCATGCAAATATGCTCAAATTATGTGCTTAATCGTTTGTTTTTTTGTTTTAGAATTTAGATGGCATTTTGAGGAAATACACGTGACTTAGGTTCAATTGGATAAGAAACGGACAAGACTACGACTCTACACCAATGATCTTGAAGAAAAGCATACAGTGCATAGAGACGGCGTCGCCAACAACAAGCGACGTCGTCAAAGGCATCAAGCGACAACGTCATGGAATTCTAGACGGCGTCAGAATGTAGGCGACTTAAAGAAACCCTAGAAGATTCTATGAGGCGACGACGTCAGGAATATAAAGCGACGTCATCGCGCTTGTTTTCTTATATATACAAATCCGTTTTTAGGGTTTTAGTGTGTAACTTTTGGGAGACAATCTGTAGTTTTAGAAGATGACTTAGGCAGCCTTTAGGCTTATTTTTAAGGTGTCAAAACCCTTTTGTAACAGCCTCCACTGCATGATTTAATGAATTGAAGTTCATTTATCCTTTATCACTTAATATGTCTATGTGGTTTGTGATAGATTCTTGTTCTTCTCCTTTATTTGCCATGCAAGGCTAGATCTATCAGTAGTTACTTATGAATGCATGAAACTTAGATTGTAGATCCTCTTAATGTTGCTTCTTGTGATGGATGTGCGCATTAGGCTTTAGAAAACTAGCCATAAGATATTAAATTGGCATAGACGTCTAGGGAAACACGAGTGTGTAGAAAGGATACCATCAGTAACAGTCTTCATACTACCTTACTTGTGCGTTGCTTTAACGGAATATTAAATAGACGACGGGTTCGTGTAATTCGTTCATGACTTAGGAAATACTTACACAGATCATAAAAAGTGTGACAAAGCAACATGATTAGGAGAAGCAATCTGAGGGGTAGTCCATGATTAAGTAAATACGTTCGTTTATCATATAAGTTATCACCAAATTAGTTTGGATTTATTTTTATTAATTATTATTTTAATCAAACCAGTTTCTCAAACCATGATTTTACTTGCTTTCCATAAAATAAAAATACAAAAAGAATCTTCTCTCAACACCGTAAATCTCTGTTAGATTCTGATCGAGCCTTCCCAACCTATTCCCCTAGAGAACGATAACAATCCCCGAGTCTTGTCTATACTACACTACAACGGTTAGGTACTCTGTCTATGGAGTTGTAAAACTTCTTGTTGAAGTCTTTACGACAACCGCATCAGTAGACTTCGTCGACGAAACAAGAGAGTCCCTTTCGAACGAAGAAACAAACGACCCACACAACCAAGAATTGTCTACCTACCCATTCTTGATATCAACTATTTCTGTCATTTTCTTGATATTCTTAAAAATTACAACCCAATATATGATGAACCCATGTGGGCTGCCGATCGTGTTGTTGCTTCGACTTCTGGTTCCACCATCGCCATTCTTGAAACCGTAAACTAATTCGCCATTAAAGGTAATCACTTGACCCTTGTCAAAGGAAACCAATTTGATGGTAGAATTAAAACTGATCCGCACAAACACATTTACGAATTCCTCAGAATATGTGACATGTTTAAATAGAGAGACACCAAAAATGAAGTCGTCCGCATAATGATGTTTCCCCTATCACTCACAGGTGAAGCTAAAACTTGGCTTGACGAACTCAACGACGGAACCATCAAAACATGGGATGAACTTCGCACCGCTTTCATGAGCCGATTCTTTCCCCCAGCTTTATTCGATTGATATGTGTTTAATCACATATCTTTAATTCTCGAAATGAATTTGATTCTTTTTCTTTCCAAGCTTTGTCATTTTTAATATGTTCTTGACATTGCTGTAAAGCAAGTTCAAGATTAATAGCATGTTGCTGAAGTGCTTCAAAACTTTTTGACTTCGTATTTCTTTTTGAAAGCTCATTTTCAAGACATTGACATTTTTCTAAAGCTTCCAAATAATCACATTGAAAATTAGTACTTTCATCAAGTCTAGTGTACACACCAAGTATAGCATTCATGTTATCAGCATAATAATATTCCCTAGAAAGTGGGTCGATTTCATTAAAAAACTGTGTTTTTTGAGTTTCCAGTTGAGATTTAAGAGAGTCTACTTCATGTTCAAGAGAATTAAAGATCATAATTAACAAAACCATTTCCTCTTCAAACACAAGTGAAAATTTTTTACTATCTATCTTAAATCAGCATTGATTTTTCGAATTTGGGGACAAAAATTTCCTTCGATTGTATTTTGAATGAACAGATCTATATGACCAAAATATGTCCTTTTAGCAATTGTATGTTCGCAACGTTCTACTTCATTAAAAATCGTGTCAACACTACTTTTAATTTTGAAAAGTTCTTTAGAACTTTTACACTTTTGATCCCATGGAATGGATTCATCCATCCGTTTTCTCTAACAAAGTTTGTTTTGCTTATGTTAAAAGACCTTTTGAAATTTTCAATTTCGTTAACAGGTGTAGTACTTATTTTGACCTTTCCTGAAAAGTATCTCTGTTCGCAGGCGACTTTTCACATTATGGAACGAACAAATCATAAATATTATTCAAGTTTTTTTAATCAAAAGGTTTGATTAAATCACTTAATTTTGATCAACTTTCTTGGGCAAGACGAATCATTTCTTCAGATTCAGGAGCTAACATTAAGGAAAGAATATCATTAAAGCACCTATATCAAAACAGCACGAGATCCTCTTTGAGCATCCTGAGGAACTCATGTTTTACAAAACTCGTTTTACAAATTACGAATTATGTATATTTATTGTATATGAACTAAATTAATCGGTTAATAACAATATCATTCAAAACCTTTATTTTATTTTCAAATTAAAAAAAAAACAATGAACTTTTTTAAGAGCTATGTCTTCCCGAGTTTTGTGAAACTTCTTTTTGAGCCTCTTTTTCCCTTGTGACAAAATGGAGATGGTTTCCTTTGATGTGCAATAAGCTCCTTTTAATTTTTTGAATAATTTATCTTTCGAGTACATCATTAAATGGACATTTGAGATTCCATTCTGTATGACATCAAATCTCCTTTAGCTTTGCATAGTCCATATTCCATCTTTGAAAGCATAATTCACATCATAATTACCTTATCAAGTTCAGCTTGGAAACTTTCTTAAGTCTTTAAACATCAATTGATTATTCTTTGCTAGTTTTGTGTTTGCTTCTTTGAAATGATTATTTGATGATTCTAAAAAACATTTCTTTTTGTTTTTGAAATCTTCAATTTCACTTTTCAATTTATCAACTAAATTCTGTTTGATGATTCCAACAGTTGATTAGATCTTTGCTTTCAATTATTTTCACATTTTTAGTTTTTCATTAAAAGAACAAGCAAATCAAACGTTCTCTAGCAAATCTTCATCATCATCCCTGGCAACACTCTCCTTTAATATTGCTCAGAATATAAATGAATCAGTAGTGATATTAGTATCACCTTGTTCATCCGGATATGTGTCATTAATAGATTCGGGTTGCTCAAGATGTTATATCATATATGAACTCTTGTGTGAAGCTTTGAATCGTCAAACCCATGTGTTTTTTATTAAAATCCTAAAAATGACCCTATTTGATTCTACTAACGAAGCCTTTTTCTAAACTTTTGTACGTTAAAAACATCTAATTTTAGCTTAATACAACAAAGCATTAACCTGCAAATTTCATTTGGAATCCTAAAATAAGCTTGCATGGCTTTTTGGACTTGATTTGCAAAAGTTTCCATGCATAGAGGTATATATCGTAACTTTTTGAAATTCATAACTAAAGGATCTGAAAATGTCATTTTCTTACATTTCTAACTATAAGGACCTTATTTTTCCAATTTCAAAGTTTAAAGGATAAATATATAAATACGTTTATATAAAGGACTAAACTTGTAAAAGTTTATAAACCAAGGGTATATATTGCCAATTTTGCAAACTTATAAAATATTAAATTTTTATATTATAAAAATATTATATAAATTATTCTAGCTTTTTGAAGAACTTATAAACTATAATGTGACACACTATTGGTGGAGCTTCATATAAGGGGTTTCAATGGTATACGTTTTAGACGAGTTAGCTGGATTATACGATTTAAAGCTGTCCTGCACCTCAAACGTTTACTACATGACCACTGGATATGAAGGCCCTAACAGTGATTACAATATTTCCATAAAAAATCCAATCAAGAGTGATTTTCATTAGACAATAAAACATATCCAATCAAACTAAGACTTGACATATTACCCAGGTTGTGTGACGAAGCCGTTACTTTCACTTGATATACTTTTGCCATCAATTAGAATTCCCTATACTGTTAAGGTGAGTTCATAGCCTCGCATTTCAATCTTTTGAATGTTTTATAAACCCGTGAGGGGGATACATGCTCAATTGTTTTTTAATACACATAAGTACTTAAAACCGATATTGTGAGTTCATAGCCTCACTTTTAAATCTCTTGAATGTTTTCATAAACCCGTGAGGGGGATACATGCTATAAACTATGAATGCAAGTGTTTTCTAAATGTATCCTATCATAATATACTATTGCTTATGATCTAAGTCTCTTTATGCCAAAAGACCCCACTATCATGGACCATTAATCACTTGCGAGTGAACGCGAATATGGTGGATAGGCCTATTGGGATTGACGAATCCCGTTTGTGTTAGCCGAATAAGTAACCAAACGCACTATAATATTTACAAACTTATAGGTATAAAAACGGTCAATACCTACACCGGGGGCCCTATCATTATATATAGCATAAATTGATATATACACAAGTCAGTTTGTGTGCCATGACCTTAGACGCAATAATACACTATTAATACTTATGGGTGTATAACAACGTAACCCACTATCTATAATGACTTGTATTCATTCTGTTTTCCATAATAATTCTACTCCTTTCAATTATTATACTTATGAGTATATAACAACGTAACCCACTATCTTTGATGACTTGTATTCACACTATCTACCATAAACCTATGAATTTCACTCAACCATTGTGTTTGATATTTTTTAGCATGTTTATCTTAGGTATTTGAGCAACTTATGGCATAGAGTGGCACAGACTTGAAGATGGCTAAACGGTTATCATTCAACTTTATGTTTTCCTATAGATTTTAGGACCTCTGTTTGTAAAAACTCTGATGAATAAATGAATGATAACATCTTTTTCCAAAACGTCTCATTATGAGTCATTTTCTATGATTATGATTGTTGTACTATGAAGTAATACCCCGGATTAGCTTCCGCTACTATATTTATCAAAATGGGGGTGTTAAGGGGGGGGGGGGGGGTAGGGGGTTAGTTTTTTTAGGAGGTTATGAGAGAAATAAGGTAATTAATTTAAAATTAAAATGGTTGAGTAGCTGGGCGTCAAATAGTGAAATTCTGATTTGTTTTGGCGGTATCCATTTTCTCTTTTAATTTTATGATATTAGATATTAAAAAATTAGAGTAGATAAACTTGAAAATTGTATTACTCCGTAGATGTTACAGTAACATTTGCTACAACTAAGCTTGTATTTTGCATATTAATAATTTTTTAGATATCACGGATTCATCTTCACTATTCATCTAAAAAATCAATAGCTGAGATTAAAAGCATTTTAATATTTTACATATTCTTTATAATTTAAATATGTAATGAACCATTAATTATTTGATAAAACAAATTATACCGCCACGATCAACATTTAATTATCTTTTTATAGACAAGCATTTTAATATACTTTAGGACAAAAAAAATTGTTTTTTTCACTTTATTTTTTTACTGTTTTTTCACTTATTTTTTACTTTTATTCTTTTTTTCTTTGTTGTTGAAATTTAAATGAGAAATCACATATGATTAAACACTAATTTGAATAGGGGAAATCTTGCCTGCTTTAACATGTAGGCAATTGCCTACTTTTTTTTGACAAAAAAAAAGACCACCACTTTTATAAAAATGACAATTACACCCCTTTCAAACACATTTCTCTACTGTATCCTCAAACATACTTGTTTGAGTAACTCTTTAACCCTCATCAATTGGGCACCAAAATCTTCTCGCAAAAAAAACTTGCAAGAACATATCATATGGCTGTATTCTTGTATCTTGTTCCAATTTTAGATTAAAATACTACACAGTTAACAAAACAAGATTATGTTCAACTCCAAGAGTTTTTTAAAAGGACTGATCCAAATCAAGAACATGAAATCATATCAGGTTTAATCATATTATTCCTTGTTGAATTTATTATTTTTTCTTCTCTTTGTAATGTTTTTAAGTAGGTTATTTTTGTGTATATGTAACATCCGAGAATTTTTCGATTTTTAGATAATTATTTTACCCTTTGACTTTTAGGGTCTGGCTTGACTTATAAGAACGACCATCACAAGCATGTTTTCACAGCTCGGACCTAAACAATTGATGTAAAAAACAAATTGCCTGGACAACTTTCAGTTTTAGCCAGAGATCTTTGGAAACGAGCCGAAAAGGGCTAAAACAGCACCGCAAACATTTTTTTTGAACAATATACAACGCGGACACACAAAAACAATTAAATTTGTTTTTAATTATCAGTATTTATTTAATAAAAATATTAAATAAATTAGTCATCATTTTAATTAAAAGCGTTGCGGATAACGCGAATACTCGAGTTGAAATCCAATTTTATTTCGGACAAGACGAAACCGGTTCACAAAATGAATAACAGATATTTTATTAAATGTTATAAAATATTTATGAAACATTATCAAGTAAATACTCATTTTTATCAGAAAAATGATTCGAAAAACAATGGCGCAAGTTTCAAGAGTTGAATCATCCGTTAAGTCATTCAAACGAGTCCCGAACCGTTTTTATCAAAACTATAATAAAGAAGTTACACTTTAGACCCTAAACTATGTTAACTTGCCACTTTTGATATAAAGTTTTAATATATATATAATTTTTATATATATCTTTTCATTTCATCTCATTTATACACACACACTTAATACAAACACTCTCTCCCTCTCCTATTTATCCGGCCGCCGGCCACCACCCTCCGACCACCTCCGGTCATCTTCTCCGGCCGGATTCCGGCCACCACCGCCGCCGGAAAACTTTTCCGGCGGGATTTTCCGATCAAAACCAAAAATGGTCCTCACAACCGGATCTACTCGACCCACTACCTCACTCGCCTCCACTCGCCACCACCCGCTGTCGCCACGCCACGCCACGCCACCACCATCATCATCATCTTGACTCCATCATCATAATCATCACCACCACCGACGCACCAACACCACCACCTTCGTCCGGGTTTAAAACCACCACCATGGTGCGTTTTGTTTGGGTTACTATAATCATCTAGGGTGCGTCGGGTTGTGGGTTAACACACATCGGGTGCGTGGGTTACGGGTAACAGCCGGGTAAAAGGGATTCGGGGTTGGGTTTTGTACCAATAGGGATGATATGTTGTCGGTGGAAATCCCGCCCACCATAAGGGGTGCGTTTTGTTTACATAAGCACCAAGGGTGACGTTGTTAGTAATGCCAACAGGGTGTTTTGTTGTAGCTGTCATAACCACGAAGGGTGAGTGTATGGTTGTTCTAAAACCACAAGGGTGCGTCGGGTTATGGGAAACATCAGGAGGGGGTGTTCGGCCGGATTGTTGTGGTTCACAGCCGGGTGCGTTTGGTTTCGAAGATGAGCACCAGATTAGGGTCCGTTTGGTTCATAACAGACTAGGGTGCGTTTGTTCGGGTTGGCTGCGGGGACAACCAAGGACAGCCGGGGTGCTTCGGGTTTGGGTCGAGCATCAACTAGGGTGCGTTTTGTTTGAGATAAGCACCACAAGGGTGCTATTTGGTTCAATATTAAGCAACTAGGGTGCGTTTTGGTTTCTTATTTTAGGGTGCGTTGGGTTTAGAAACGACCCACATAGGGCGTTTGGTTGTTAGATCAGCCGCAAGGGGCGTTTAGTTTGATTATGACAAGAAAGGGGTGCGAATTGTTTTTAGAACAAACCGACTGACGGATGCGATTGGTATATCTGACAAAGCACAAATGGTACCATGGTATAAATAACAATAAACTAATAAATATAATTTAAGATTTTATAAATATAAAATCTTGTCATAAATGGTGGTTAATGGTTAATTTAAATGTAATATTTATTAATTTGGTTAAGTTTAGATATATATATATATATATAGAAATATTTATATATTTAAACATGAGAATAATTGCAACTTATATTGATTTAAGGGAAAACGTTGAGTTTTGCGTATATGGGAAACGCTGTATAAACGGGAAAGTCATGACGAAAATTTTATAATTTTCTATACTTATCAAGGATTCACAAGAACTGATATTGTTTTAGAAATCGATAAAAGGGGACTAAGTTACATACTTAAGATATAATAATTTGTATTATACAATAACCGAATAAACGGTCGAAAAACTATACTTTTATATCGAGATAACCATTTTAGACACGACCCGGGGAAACGAAATATAAGTTTATAAAATATTATTTTATATTTTATAATCTTCAGCTAGAAGGTAACACCATAACTATTGTAAAAGTTTTACAAACGTCGTGTGTTTAATTTATAACTTAAAGACGTGTGTCTACAAGGACTTTTTAATAATTAAATGAGTTGTCGAAATAATTGGTTTAAATTATTTACTCACACGTTTTATATAATACTTGCAAAGTATTATATACGTTACATTAATCCTTGAGTTGTCTGTCTTTATTATATAATTCGCGGTACGAGTTATACAATGGTTTATTTTTCATATGTAAAATAAATAGAATAGAAAATACCCATCCATGGGTAAATTTCCAATCTATTTTATTTTAACCAACCACCAAGATATTACAACGTTAAATCTAAATCTTTATCAACGCGTCGCGTTGACATAACAATTCACCGGGAAACCCAAACACATTATCCTAGGCTAGTGGGACTTAGCCGTTAAGTTAAGCTGCATCTTCTCGACAGAGTCCGCTTTTTCTCTTCCTTTCGTGTTTGTGCATATTAGATTGCCTATCTCTCAATCGTTCTTCATCATCATGTGAGTTCATAGCTCCCACATTTTACTATATTTTACATATATTTTTGGGGATGGAGAACATGCTTGTGCAAATCTGTTATGCAAACTCACATACCGAGGACGAAAACCATCCGCATTTACATGAATGTTAACAATACATTTACATGACATATTAACCATGTTTGTTTACAAACTCATTTAATATATCTCCGCGAGGAGATACCATACTAGGAAATACACATAATGACCTCGGAATTTAGTGATAAGGAAAAAAATGCATGTGGGTTTTATATACAATTGTGAAACTCAAGGATTAATTTTCATGAAATGATACGTTTTATTCCTAAGACCTATAACCCAAATTGTGCCCACACCATGAACGTAAAACCCTGGATGTGAGCGCGAATGTTCATAACTACACAATTGGGATGCGACAATCCCCATCGGGTGAATAGGCTATCAACTGGACAAACGAACGTATACCATGTTCGAACATAGGTGTTGAGGGTTATGACATCCCACGGCACTGTGGCCATTAATTTGTGGTATTCATACACGTCAAGCTTACAGTAGTCATGGGCTATAGGAAACGAATACATTTTAGTGAATTTGCAATTAAAGCATTAATCATAGGGGAGAACATGGCGGTCCTACACAGATCACAGTTTAACATAAATATTGGACTATTTTTGTGGTGGATTTGAACTATCATGCATATTTTGAACAAATTGTTGTCCATTCATACAAACGTTTTTGTGACCCATTTGGGGATTTGAAATGGTCAGTGCATATTTTACAACTCTTTGAATTAGTGAAATCCATACATCAGTTTAGGGAACATACAAGGTTTTGAAAGCGGCATGCAGGTTTTACAAGGTTAGAATTTTCTAAAAATCATACATACATTTTGGAAGGACATTTAAGGATTAAAATGGTCATACAATCATTTTATGATACTGTAGGGAGACAGTGATCATTAAACGTTTTACAGGGTACTGTGATGACACAGTGGACAAATTCATTTATTGGAACTTACGTTCATACTTAAACTAACCTATGAACTCACCAACTTATGTTGACCTTTTTAAAGCATGTTTTTTCTCAGTAATACAATTCTTGGATTTCCTTATGTGCATTGGAGTCTAATTGACAAGATTTTCTTAATGGATTTCTCCAAATGATTCATATCCGTTGTGTCAGCTTGTCAAGCTTTTCATTGTGATGCAATTATGGGACATTTGTTATATCAAATTCAGATTTTGATTAAATCAACGAAGATTGTTTTTAACAAACGACACATTTAGAAGGAGTTCTCTTTGTATCTAGCGCTGTGTGATTATGAAATCACCCCAAGTGGTATTCCCAGCTTGTACAAATATTTTTTGGGGTGTTACAGATTGGTATCAGAGCAAGGTTATTAGAGAACTAGGTTGCATATTTTACCCAAGACTATAAACCGTTTTTCCACAACAATGCATCACAACAAACATTTTCAAATTTGTTGCATGCACAGCTACATGCGAATTTGCTTACGTTACAGCTGCATTAATGATAACTTGGCATACTAACATATATATAATTTTATATATATATGCTTTGTCAAATTCCTTTCCCGTATATCGTACGCTTATTTATTTAAGAATTATTATATAAATACCATAATAAATTTAAGACATTGTGGGGTCACGATGTCTCATTCTACTCGTCAACATTGTGAGTTATACATCCCTCATCATGCTTCTTAGACATGTTGAGATAACAATGGTCCGCATCTTGCGTCTTTAGACATTGTGAGTTATACAATGGTCTCATCTTGCTTCTTAGACATTGTGAGTTATACAATGGTCTCATTTTACTTCCTAGACATTGTGAGTTGCACAATGGTTTCATTTCGTCCTCCAGGAGGGGCATTGTAAGTAAACATTGGTTCAAAAATATTATTTTCTTTCATAACTTATATATAATATCGTATTACACAAGGCCGTTACAAATTCTGTTTCCATGTGGGAATTAGTATGATCTAAAGTTACAAGTCTGTATAGGCGGACTTGTAAAGGATGATTGATCAGGTAATCGCTATGTTGACTCAATTCATAGAGACTTTTACCTTGTTTTTACCTCTAACCAAAGTAACTCATAACATATTGAAACACCTATATTGATCTCGCGCTGGCAGTTTTTACTCCCAAGCTTCCAAAGAACGAAGTTTTAAATCACATCGTCCCATACACATTAGAGAGCACATGCACGTAATGTCATCCAACACCTTAGAAGTGCTATGTGAGTACCAATTTCATACGGAAAATTGTAATTAAGTAGAAATGATTTATAATCTGTTTATTTTTAAAAGGATTAGGGACGCCCTTCATTTAAAAATAAATAAATTGTAAATCACCGAACATAAGTTTATCAATTGATTATTTACATAAATTAGGGGACGCTTCCTTTATGCAAATAATGAAATTATAATGAGTGGGCATAAAGGTAATCCGACTCAGACACGAGTATGAACCTAAATTCGAAAATCGCCAAAATCTGATGAAAAGGACTTGAAACACAATCGTGTTCTACCACATTACAGAAACTTAAGCCTCACTTGGCTACCTTATCTCATTCTTGAGTTATTACTCTTGCCGTTGCTAATCCTCGCAATCACAAACTGTTCGTGGAACTAACAGACTTGTTACACACTTGAGTTAATGGAGTGGATTCGTCCTTAAACTAGCGACTGAGTACCATAAATCTGCCGTCATCGCATAGCTCTTCCGCGAGCTCCTCACATTTATGAACTTTATACTGGGTATATTGTTTTCCGAGGGTCCTCACCTCTCTGCATAAAAATTCCATCACACATATGTCATAGTTTTCGTCGTTATGGTTGCTGTTGTTGGGTCCTGGAGTGGTCCCAGATTTTACAAACTTTATCAACTAAGTGATGAAACCCAAACAAGACAAGCATACGTCGATATAGTATTCAGTTGAATTACTCATTGCAGACAAACAATACACCAATTTAAGTCATGATACTATTTAGTACTGCCAAGTAAGTTGGATACTTACATCCATAAGCCACGTTGAGGTGGATAATCGAACATTACCGATAGTAGAAACGAGACTCCGTCTTCGGACATATAGAAACTTATACAAACATACTCACGCGAATACACCTTCTTCTTGAGGTTTTCACTATAATGAGATTTCCCTATAACACGATTAGATCAGTCAAAGGATCTGTAATATATTTTGAGATACCCATATTGATGGATTAAATATCCTGGACAAACCTAGCCAAAATTTTTGGTAGATTGAGAAGTAGAAAAACACCGAATTTTGCTGTATAAAGCTATCAGCGTCTTGTTTAGGACGAGTTTAGTTAACCTTAAGTCTTTCCTTGGTCACACAATCGGATAACACGGATTTAATCTCGGGACGAGATTTCTTTAAGGGGTAGGTACTGTAACATCCGAGAATTTTCGGATTTTTAGATAACTATTTTACCCTTTGACTTTTAGGGTCTGGCTTGACTTATAAGAACGACCATCTAAAGCAACGTTTTCCAGCTCGACTCTAAAGCATTTGAATGTAAAACGACAATTCCTGACAACTTTTTCATTTTTGCCTGAGACCTGGAAACAGGCCTAAAAGGGCTAAACAGCAACGCAAATATTTTGCGAACAATATACAACGCGGGACACACAAAAACAATTAAATTTGTTTTTAATTATCAGTATTTATTTAATAAAAATATTAAATAAATTAGTCATCATTTTAATTAAAAGCGTTGCGGATAACGCGAATACTCGAGTTGAAATCCAATTTTATTTCGGACAAGACGAAACCGGTTCACAAAATGAATAACAGATATTTTATTAAATGTTATAAAATATTTATGAAACATTATCAAGTAAATACTTCCATTTTTTTACAGAAAATTGATATCGGAAAACAATGGCGCAAGTTTCAAGAGTTGAATCATCCGTTAAGTCATTCAAACGAGCCGAACCGTTTTTATCATAAACTATAATAAAGAAGTTACACTTTAGACCCTAAACTATGTTAACTTGCCACTTTTGATATAAAGTTTTAATATATATATAATTTTTATATATATCTTTTCATTTCATCTCATTTATACACACACACTTAATTACCAAAACACTCCTCTTCACCTCTCCTATTATCCGTCCGCCGGCCACCACCCCCGACGAACCTCCGATCATCTTCCTCCGGCCGGATTAACGCCACCACAGCCGCCGAAACTTTCTCGCGGATTTTCCGGATCAAAGAAAAAACCTAAAATGGCCTCACATCACCGATCTACTCGACCCCACTACCTCACTCAGCCTCCACTCGCACCAACACCACCCCTGTTGCCAAACGCACGCCACGCCACCGCCATCATCATCATCTTGACTCCATCATCATAATCATCACCACCACCGACGCACCAACACACCACCCTTCGTCCGGGTTTAAAACCACCACCATGGTGCGTTTTGTTTGGGTTACTATAATCATCTAGGGTGCGTCCGGTTGGTGGTAAGCACCAAAGAGTGCGTCGGGTTGTGGGTTAACACACCGGGTGCGTGGGTTACGGGTAACAGCCGGGTAAAAGGGAGTCGGGGTTGGGTTTTGTACCACTAGGGATGTTTGTTTGTTCGGGAATCCGCCACTAATAAGAGGATGCTTTTTGTTTACAAAAGCACACCAAGTGTGGCGGTTGTTATAGGCAACCGGGTTTTTGTGTAGGTTGTCATAACCCACAAGGGTGAGTTGGTTTGGTTGTTCTAAACCACAAGGGTGCATGGGTTATGGGAAACAACATGAGGGGGGTGTTCGTGTCGGATTGTTGTGGTTCACTGCCGGGTGCGTTTGGTTTCGAAGATGAGCACCAGATTAGGGTCCGTTTGGTTCATAACAGACTAGGGTGCGTTTGTTCGGTTGGACAGCGTGGACAGGCCAAGGTGACTGCGAGTGCTTCGGGTATTGGGTCAAGCATCAACTAGGGTGCGTTTTGTTTTGAGATAAAAGCACCACAAGGATACTGTCACAGCCGCGGGTGCGGTTGGTTTGGTTGTTCGCCGATAGGGGCGTTTGGCTTAACAGCAGCCATGCACATAAGTGCGTTTGGCTGCTGTAAATACCATTAGGGTGCGTTTGGTGTTGCTCGACAGTTAACAGGGGTGTTTGGGATAGCAAGATTAGGGTGCGTTTGGGTGAGCAGTTTATCCGTAAATGGTGCGTTTGGTTTAATATAAAAACGGTTAAAATAAATATGTTAAGTTTTGGGATAAATATAAAACCGGATATATAATAATGGTTGATTGGTTAAATAAATGTGACAAATTATTATTTTTCGAATACATTATGTTAGACTACGGACGAATATAAAATACTATGATTCGTACGAAGTTACAATATGGAAATAATGTTTATTAAACGATAATTAATAAACACCCTTGAATTGTTAAAATGATTTCTATTAAATTAAATTGGGAAAGTGGATTTGCAACAAAGTCGTTCGACTTCGGATCGTTTTATAAACGAAAAGGTCATGGCGAAATTTATATAGATTTCTATATTTAGTAATGTTTTACTAAAACTGCTATTGTTTTAGAAACCGATAAAGGGGACCCTAAGATTATATTTTAAAGATGCATTAACTGGTATTATAAAATAACCCGACCAATGAACGAAAACTATACTTTTACAATAAAACGAACTGTTTCAGGCACGACCCGTCGAGAAAACGAAATATAATTTATAAAATATTATTTTATATTTTATAATGGTTATAAACTTTACAAACATCGGTTGTTTAATTGAATTGGTGTCAAACCAATTGGGTTAATTATTTACACCTTATTATATAATACTTGCAAAACTTTATATATTTTTCATTAAACTTGGATTGTTGTCATGTTATAACTCACGGTTATAGATGTAGGTAAGGTTTTTTTTTCATATGTTAATATTAAAGAAATATATATTACACACTTTGAGTATTATTTCAATTTATTTATTTATCCAAACCACCAAAGATATTACTAATTTTAAATATAAATCTAAATTCTACGTGTGCTGTTGATGCATAAAACATTCTCGGGAAAACCCAAATACATTATCTAGGCTAGTGGATCTTAGCCGTTTATGTTTAGTTGCACAACCTTCTTCGATCGAGCGCTTTCGTCTTCGTTGTGTTGTGCTGCATATTAGATGCCTATCTGCAATCGTTATTCTATCATTCAATGGGAGTTTCATAGGCCCCGGTTTTACTGGTTTTTTAATGTGTGGGGGGTGAAGAATTGCTTGTTTGCAAATGCAAATACATGGTTGATTACAATTGGTTTTACATACTATTTTTTATCTCGCGATGAGATACAATACTTGGTTTAATTGTTGAGCGTGATCACTTGCTATAACTTGGTTATACACTCATATGTATATCTCACGGTGAGATACAATGCTTGGTTACACTTATGGACGCGCTTTGGGGTAAGAAATATATGCATGGGTTTTTATAATTGGACGCAAGTGGACATTTCATATATTCAAATTGATTACGTGTTTGCCTAAGTAGCGATAACCCAATGTGCCCACTATCATGAACTGTAAATCACCTGGGAGGTGAGCGCGGGTGTTATAAATAGATCTATTTGGGGGTGACGCCTCCGTTCGGGTGACTAGCTATCACTGGACAAACGAACGTATAACATGGCAGATCAATGGATGTTCCGGGTTAGAACATCAACATAGGCAATGTAGGCCATTTATATGGTATTCATTTATGTCGAGCTTCAGTGTCATGGGCTTAGGAAAACGTAATGACATTTTTGTGATGTTTGCACATGATGCATTATCACGGGGGAAATCTTGCGGTCCTACACTTATACATTTTACCATAAATATTTGGAATATTTAGAGATGGTTTTGATTGTCATGCATACTTTGAACAAAGGTGGTCCATTCATACATACGTTTTTGTGACTATTTGGGGATTGAAATGGTCAGACATATTTTACAACTCTTTGAATTATGACATTCATACATACAGTTTGGGAGCATACAAGGTTTGAAACGGTCATGCATACTTTACAAATATTTGATTTCTGAAAATCATACATATATTTTGGAAGGACATTTAAGGGTTTAAATGGTCATACACACTTTGGAAACCTTTGGTTTATCATTTATATTTAAACAAACCTATGAACTCACCAACTTTATGTTGACACTTTTAAGCATGTTTTTCTCAGGTGAATTAGATGCTTGGATTATCTGATGTGCATTGGAGTCTAAATTGACAAGATTTCATACTTGGATTTCTACAAATGATCAAATCTCGTTGTGTTGCTTTCAAGCTTTTCATTGTGATGCAATTATGGGACAACTATTATTTCAATTTCAGAAAATCAACGAGATTGTTTTACAAACGACACATTTAGAGGTCGTTCTCTTGTATCTAGCGCTGTGTATTATGAAGTAACTCCCCCGGACATACTTCCGCTGCGACACGCGTTTTTGGGGGTGTTACAAAAACGAGCTTAAATGACCAAAAACAAATAGAAAATACATTGTATTTGTCTGTTTTGTTAATTGTGTTATGCAGGTAACGGATATTCACAAAAGGACAAAAGCTAAATGGACAAAAACGAGCATGAGATTGGAAGAGCGTGAAAAATGAAGCCGAGGACGTATTCATTTTTAATGGGCCAACCCGTACCCGTTTTGTGGGCCGGGTTAACCCATTAATATTTGAATGATACCAAGCCTTTTTTCTAAAAATATAAGCCTAAACCAAAAGTCCAAAATCTAAATCTAATTTAAATCTTATCCAGTCCAAGCCCAAGAGATATAAGCCAAACCCATGACTCGGTTCCAAGTCAAGGGATAAAAACGCTTGGTCAAGTATACTGTTCATCTTCCATCCCGCATTTTACACAGGGTACGGGTAAATCAATTCCACCCTTTACACACGAATCCATCTAGAAGGATAACATGACAAGTATTACATCATTCATTGACACCTTGACAATCCCAAGGTGTCCTATTGGCTAATGAGACGTAGAGGATGATCCAAGGGTGCAAAATGATGGATGGGAGTTTGTTATGATTGAAGGGTCAAGATTGAAGCAAATGGACGCTCCTCATTGCCTAGAACCTTCCTCACCAGCTATAAATAGAGGCTGTAAATCACACATTTATCATATAGTTTTTAGTAGTGTTTTAGCTTAAATTTCAGCTTATTGTATTTTTACTTATTGTATTTTCCTTTTAAAAGCTTGTAAACGTTTTATTATTAATAAAATTTCAGTCTACCTTCCAATTCTGTGTTGAATTTACATTTTTACTTTTATGCAATTACGTTTAAGATGTGTTTGGAAATCACTTAATAAGCAATAATCTCTAGTATCTTTATAAGCTATAACTTATTTAGTTAAGCTTCCTTAAAGCTTAACTGAATAAGCTGTTCACCTTAATTACCTCTCAAAAGTTAGTTTAAGCTTAAATGTCGGATAATAAGACAGAAATGGATGGTCTTATGGTACTTTTACCAGCTTTATAAATACAGTGGAGCTTTGTTGATAAGCTCTAAAGAGCATTTATATGTCCTTGTTTTGACCAAAGGACAAGGTTAGTTCACTTTTACTTTTTAGCTTAAATTTTTATTCAGCTTATTAATCTGCTTAATCTTTGCTTATTGTTGTTTAAATGTGCTTATTATGCTTAGTAGTAGCTTATTATGCCTAGTTTGTAGCTTAGAATTAGTTTGATTTAAGCTTTATGTGATCTGTCCTTTTTAGATTCAAAACTGCTCATTTAGAAGTTAACATTGCTTATTAGTTTAGTTTATAATCTAGTGCTTATTTCTATAAGAACTTAGCTTATTTGTCTTTCTTTACTTTAGATCTTAATATGTTTTCATGATTCTTAGCTTATTGAAGACTGTTTTGGTTTAAAAATAGATTTTAAAGTTCTAAAGGGGTGTTTGGGATAAGTAGTTCTATCTTAGCAAATTGTGGTCCCAGTCTGTTTTTGGTGTTCAAAAATGGGTTTCATAAGCTTTATCAAGTTTAAATTCAAGTTTTCATAGATTTGATACAAGTGTGATTAAGTTTGGTGGTGTGTTGGCAAAAACCAAGACCTTTTTTGCTAGTCCATCAGTTCTTCAATCAGCTTGTTTGATGATGTTTCTTAAATACCTAATTGAGGTATGGTTGTTATGCTCAAAACTAGTTTAATATGCATCAATTTACATCTCCTTTGAGTAACTTGTTTTTGGTATAACCTATTAGAGCATTTTGGACTTGGATCAGTCAAGTATTTCTAGTAGTAGGTTTATTCTCAAAAGCCTAATATAACAGATCTATTGAGGCTTGATTCCAGCTGATCTTTGATTAAATTTTGTTGAAATAAGCTCATCAAAGTCCGCTCTAAATCTTTTTCAAGCTTTTCAGTTGTCAAAAGTATTTTTGAATCTTAAAATCTGAGCTGCAAATAGTCCTTTGATATCAAAAAGCCAAAAGCAAAGTAGTGTAAACTGTCATTTCATTTCATTTTTTTCTTGCTTATTTCCTTAGGTAATTTGCTTAATTCTAGCTTATTAGAGTAATTTGAGCTTAGTCCTTTATCTGTTTTCACTTTTCAGCTTATACTTAGTGCTTATTAGTTTTAAATCTTAGTTTAAAATTTTGATAAAAGACCTTTAAATCCTTTTAAGTCAACTGTCTAAGTGCTTCTAGTTGATTTTCAGCTTAATGTGTCTGCTTATTTCTGGTCTTTAGTGCTTATTAGGTCTAGCTTTAGGTCCGTTTTTAGCTTATTAGTTTTCTTATTTGCTTATTGAGTCCAAAAAGCCAAACAGATTTAGCTAAATCATATAGTCTTATCTTTCCAAACTAACACTTTTGATTGTCCTTTTCTAGCTTATAAATAAGTTCTGGCAATTAAGTCTTTTATTAAAGTTTATTATTTTAGCTTATTCTATAGCTTTTTCAAAAAGAATAATAAAAAAAATATTTTCCAAAAAGGGACAGTCACAGGACTCGAACCTGTGACCTCCCCTTCAACACACACACTCTACCAACTGCCCTTGGGACTTTTTCAGTTATACGTTTGTTCATTTATTTCTTATATGCAAGTTTAGTTTTTAGCTTATTTTGCTTATTGATTTTTCCCAGCTTGTTGGTAGTAGCTTTTTGATCCGTTTTTCTTTGTAAACCTCAGAATTAGTATTTAGTATTTTTATAAATTTTCTCAAATTTTTAGGATTAAGTTTAGTATTTTTAGATTAATTTTTAGTCTTATTTAGCTTTAAAAATAGTTTTAATTAGTTTAAAAATTTATAAAAAATAATTTCTGTTATTAAAAATTAGTTTAATACATGTTAGTTTAAGAAATTTGCATTTTGAGTTTTAAGAGTTTTATTTTGTCATTTTTAATTAGTTAGTTAATTTTAGTTGTTTTAAATGTTGTTAGAATTTAAATTGCTTTTATTCTTAGATTAGTGTGCCTTTATGTGCTTTCCCTTTGCGTTATTAGATTTAGAATCTAAAATCCAAAATTTTGAATATTCAAGCACCCGATCACAAACCGAAACAAGATTTTCAATATTCACGCTTCGTTGGGAAAACGACTCGGGAATGATTTGAATTTTATCTTCCTAAGGATATTTTCTCATCAAATACTTTCCGAAAATATATTTTATTAGTGATTAACTTATTACTCTTCCCTAAGAGTAATTCGAGTAGTATTTACTTTTCACTATTATATATATATATATAATATATACTATATATATATATATATATATATATATATATATATATATATATATTGAATAATATTCGATCGACTTCCACGGACCGAGATTTTTCAGAGATATCGAACGGTTTTCTCACATGCAAATGAAACCTTAACTGACGGCTTGGCTCCATATGAAAAGAATATGCTCAGAAATTGCCATGGTCACAATTTTATCAAAGACAATATCATAAAATCTTTTACACTGTCTCAACGGAAATACCTAAGAAGCTCTTAATTCCACAGTTGGTGTTATTTTCCTCTATAAAACACCAAATACCAAGATTATCACTCCTCGATGACAAACGTCTTACTCAAGCTCGATTAGGTAAAAACCAAATAAAACCAAAATCTTCTCTATAGGAAAACTATAGGCTTTCGTGATGAAAAGAGGTATGCTCAGCTACAAGAAACTGCAATCCGGTTCAAATCTCTCGATACTCTGAATATGACGAAGATTGAAAAACCTATGTTCTCCTGAGGCAAGAAGCAAAATTCTATGCAAACCTTCTGGACGTACTCTTTTTTACATTGATTATGCGAGCAGTGACTCTATATCACAGATAATTGCTTTCAAGCAGAAGACACACGAATTATATCGAGCAATATCGATCCTATTTTGACGATAATAAACCTTATGCCTTCAATGGGACAATTACCGATTTCATGATAAGATAAACAATCGACCGATGCTTTGTCAAAGAACGTTTATGGATCTTAAACAACTGAGAAAACAACCAAAAACAACAAGTCCTATATCCAAAACCTTGAAGCAAAATTTGACAAGACTAGCTGACAGCAATCTGGTCGACCTTTGGATCTCTGTAACACCCCATTTTTACAATATAGCAGCGGAAGCTAATCTGGGGTATTACTTCATGGATACAACAATCATAATCATAGAAAACGACAAAAAAATGAGACATTTTTATTCAAAAAGATATGTTATCATTCATTTAAATCAGAGTTTACAAAGGCACGGTCCAAAATCTAGTTACATACAATGTGATTGATAGCAAGTTTTCGGCCATCTCAAAAGTCCATGCCACTCCGTTGCCGGATATTGGCTCTACATAACCTGTGATAAACAGCTAAAAGTCACACAAAGGTTGAGTGAAATTCATAGGTTTGATAAGCAGTTTGAATACAAAGTCCATAGTGTTAATAAATTGTACATACACAATTATTAAAAATGACATTGTTATGATCTCTGGGTTCATGTTTTTATATACCCGTTATTATAAATAATGCAACGATTACAATTATTATAGTAACTGTGTTTACTGCGTTATTGTCTGTTTGGTCTGTTTGATCATGTCTTGGATAGTATAGTCTGTCTAAGCTCTATGGCACACAAATCTGGCTAGTGTACATATATAACCCAAAATGATGTGATATATTTATAGAGATAATGTCCCTCGGTGTAGGTAATTGTCTTTCATATTACCTATGATGAAATTAAATATAGTGGTGTTTGGTTAACCTATCCGGCTTAAACACAACAGGATTCGTCAATCCCGATAGATCTATCCACAATATTTGCGTTCACCCGTAAAGTGATTTAATGGTCCTATGATAATGAGGGACTTTTGGCTTAATAGTTAACTTAGACAGTAGCTGTAAATATGTGTATCAGGATAGCATACTTACTTGTTAAAACACTTGTATCCTGTTTAAGCATGTATAAGTCTTTGAAAGTATTCACATTGTTATTAGATAACGAGTAGTAACAGAGTTGTAACAAGCATGTATCCCTCGCGGGGTTTATATAAATACATGTAATAAGTAAAGGGGGGGGTTGATGAACTTCACCTGATAGGTAGATGTAATAATTATTCCAAAATGAAAGCTGACGATCTTATCACAATCTTAACCGAGGAATGTTGATATAGTAAAATGATAATAAACAGTCACGTCATGCAACCTGAGTAAATATGTTGAGTCTTAGGAAGATTGTACTCTAGAACTTTGGTTCAGAGAGTCTAATATTATTATGAGTTTGATTGGAAAGTTTGGAATTATTGTATCTCCAATTTCGGGCATCATAATCAGACGACATTCAGTAATCGGATTTGAGGAGCTAGGGCACTTTAAATCGTAAACACCAACAACTCAGTCGAACGTAATACCAGGATGAAATCCTTTAATATGAAGCTCGTAGTATGTGACTATGTATTAATCGGTTTAAGTGTTTTGTTTAATATCTGGAAATGTTAAGCACGAGAAGTGTTAATTAAATTTATGTCTTGTAAGGTTTTAAAAATGTTTTTATTACTTTTTCAAAAAATGTTTACATTTTAGGACTCTAGAGTTGAAAAGTGGCAGGAATCTAAACCATTGGAGTTTTGCAGTTTACGGACTTTGGTCATTAACTTTTAAAAGATATACCAAGGTAACCTTGCACTTTGAAAGTGAATAATAGTACCTTAGTTATAACTTTTGATAAAATGACTATTCAATCCCTTCTAGTTATTATTTCAGAAAAGTTACAGTTATACCACTTGCATGTTAATATTACAAAACATGTCCAAATTGCCATGCAAGCTTTATTTAACATTTCAATAGACATTTATAAGTTATAATAAACTAAAATATGAAGATTTAACACAACGCAAGTTTAAAATAACGATTCGTTAAGCTAGGAAGCAAAACGGGTCAAATTAGGGTTTCAAAACGTAAACGCGTAGGTTTTAAGTTCAAATTCCTTCATTAATCAACAAAGTGGTTATTTTAAATTAGTTTAGCAATGCTAGGATAGATTTATAAACATTATTTAAATCATTATAACATTTAGTTTTAAGAAAAGATATAAAAATTAGGGTTTCGGGTGTTACTGGTTTTTGGATCAAATTGGAAAATGAGCACTGAATTGTGTTATGAATAACTTTCTAACCAGAGTTATTTTGGATCATATGAACATTATAAGGTTTGTAGTAGAGAAAGGTAGAACATTCAAAACCTGGGTTTGAGTCAGGGATCAAAATTGGTGGAAATGGGTGTTTCGCGGTTGGTATTTCCACTCGTACGCCTTGTATCTTGTTCTCGGGGCTTCAAATCTTCAAATATTCGCTTGATTGATCTTCTTTAATGATCATAGGATCATAAGGGAACAAATGATTGCTGCCTATGGGTTATAGAGAGAAGATGGTGTGGTGCGAGTTGGAATGAACACACAAGAGCCCTATTCTATTAGTAGTTTTCGAAACTTATCCTAGGGACCAAGCGAGGACTTTTGTAATCTGGTTTGGACATGTAAGGGGTCTAGATTAGGTATGAATACAGAATATAAGCTTAGAGAACCTGGTCTTGAGCTTATAGCTTAGAAATGGGTCGGAATCGGGACTTTTAGCTTCGTACGCCTAGAATAACGACTCCGGGGCTTCTTTTCTTGGTTTCTTTTGCTTCACTTCTGTTCTTGAGACTTCTTAGGATCTCTTAGGATCTTCTTAGAGCAAAGGATTGCTGCTATGATGGGTTATAGAGGAGGAAGTGGGGGATGATTTGAAATGGAGGCATAACACCCCTATTTATAGTAATTTTGGAACTTGGTGACTAAGGATGCTAAGAGACCAGGTGAGGACATGTGTGGGAGCTATAGGGTGATGTGGAGAGGCTATGGGATGAGTAAGGAAGGCTATGGTGCAAGGTGGAGGTGGTTCTAGACGTTTTAGGGGTGTTTGGTTTGATTTATACATGGCTGTTTTTGGACAGCCAACATCAGTCTTGGTAAAATGGTTGCCATTTGCAAACCGTAACTCCGTTGAAGCTCAAACCAGTGAGCATTGTTAGATATTTGAGTCCTCTACAACGTTTAGTTTTACATATTTGGGGGTTACTATACAAAAATTTAGAGATAATAGCCATTTACTACAGGTGTGCAGAATCTGCGCACCTTTGCCATTTCGGCTATAACTAATTCATCCGACGTCGAATCGGGTTGATTCCACCGGCAAAATGATCACAAGACATAGGGCTACAACCTAGTGTTTTCACTTAATACCCAGAACCTATTGATTTGCCCAGATCCTATGTTTTATAGACTGATCCGATTCTGAACTAGGGCCTAGTTTTAGGTTTTAGGGTTAGAACTAGATTAGGGTTTTGTTTTAGGGTTTCTAGGATTTAATTCATGTATAATGATGTTATAATGATGAAATAGGATTTGTAATGTTGTAAATTAAGTATTTACAACTTATTTGATTAATGGTTTAGGTTTAAAACGGATAAAAACCAAGAAACGGGTTATGGTTTAGAAACTAGCTCGGTTTAGGGTTTCTTGTTTTGATTTCATGGAATCTTATGAAATGAGAATGAATATGGAATGTAAATGAAGTTCATTACTTGCTTTTAACTTGTACTTAATAGATTGTATGGAATTCCTTAGGAAAACGGAGGTAAAACGGCTATTTTGGATGTCACGCTTAATGACTTGTACATTGAGCTTTTAAGGACTTGTACTTTGACTTGGAGGAAGTTTATATTTCAAATGAGATGTTATGTTACTTGTACATATGCTTTAGTAGCTTGTACATTCATTTTAGATGTTAACTCTTCATGGAATTAGGGTTTAGAGGTATACGATAATGGTTTAAAGCCTGTCTTGATATAATGTTGCAAATGGTACATTATATGAGTAATGTACTTTGTAAAAATGATATTATGATATTGACTTGACATGTTATGATGTTTTCTTGACATATATGAAGATAGGATTGCCATAAATAGGTTGCGTGAGCTCGTCTACTTTAGTTATGCAAGTTACATTGCATACTGAGATATTGACAATGCAAGTAATGTAATAAAGCGAAAAATTTCCCCGTATAATTGTGATCATAGTAAAATAGGTTTTGCATTTGATGAAAATTCTTGGGTTGTTATAGTCTCCACCCCTTACAGAAATCTCGTCCCGAGATTTAGTTGAAAGTTGTAGTGAATAGATGTAGGTACTGGGCATGAATTTAGGTTAGGCTAATCAAGGTTACAAGTCCACGTGTGTGATGCATTTATAATTATGTTGCGCACCATAATTATAATTACCTCCTTTCACACGTCTACTTATTTCCAAGACCACACATCTTGATGACAGCCAATAGAATTTCTCTAGATTCTGATTGAACCTGGGTGGATGGAATACTTCGATTTACGAAACCTGTGGGTTATGGGCCTACCATGCTTCTGTTGCGCTACTGTGATCGTAAAGAATCATTATTCATTAACCTTTAAAAGTCAACATCGAATAAGAATGCTATCACAAGTCTTTGTCAAAATTTTCATACCTAGTGGTATTGAAATCATTTGGCATTGAATAGACCATCTTCTTCATCATTCATCGACCATTATCAACATCCATGGCATCCACTAGAGCTTCCGTTTCCAAAGCCTCCAAGAGACCAAAAATCAACATCATTCCACCAAAACAATTGTTTGTGGATTTAACCCAAGATGAAACAAAACCTCCATCACCCAAACTTCAACTTTCATCACCTAGTGCTCCTAATGCACCCTCCAAAACACCATCAACCAAAGATACTTCTTCGTCCTTAATTGACTATGTTGATATAAATAATGCCTAAAAACATTATTAATATTTATCGACATCCTTGCGTTTTGATAATCACAAAATATAAAAATGCCAAATGTAAAATTAAACGTAAACAAGTAATTAGTAGTAAATATTCATTCCGACACTCTAATCACTTAAAGGTATGAATAAACAAATGCCTTTATAATCAAAAGAAATTTTTATTCAACCTCATACTTTTATAAAATGTTGCAAACATTTTTATAAACATCACAAAACATTTTCTACATTTAAAGAATGTTTTCTTCCCATAAACATTTTGAATTTCAAATTTTCGAACCTAAAACGGCTAGAAAAAGTCCAGTAAACACCTCCCCTGAATAGGACAAAAAGGGGAGCGTCTGAAAATAGGCGGCCCCCTTAATTATAAGAGGGCCGACATCCTATTTAAGTGGACCGGCCATAGACCCCTCTCCTCCAGCTTGTCCTATAAATACTGGACTATTCTCTAACATTTTTCTTATCTTTTGCACTCATTCTTTCTGCTCAAAACAGTCCACATATCCTCTCTAAAATTTTTTGATCATCTAATCATAAAGCTTTGTTTCCAAGTGATTCAAGCTTAGTTTCTCAAGTGCAAGAGAAGAATACTTCCATCATCAAGTGAAGAAGTATTACACCTTAGTGTGTATTGCAACCTTGTTGCATCCATATCACATATTTGTAAATCAATTGTATATCTTGTATTTGTGTGTAGTAGCTAGATCTTGGTGATCTTTGTAAGTATAGTTAGATAGTTGTGATAATTGTAGTTGTGTGAAGAAGTAGTGAAGTAGTGAAGAAGTAGTGAAGTAGTGAAGAAGTTGTGAAGTCGTGAAGAAGTTGTGAAGTCGTGAAGAAGTCGTGAAGTCGTGAAGAAGTTGTGAAGTTGTGAAGTAGTGAACAAGTCGTGAAGTTGTGTTGTGATAGATTGGTTCTAGCTAAGATTAGAACTTCGAAAATTTAGTTTGTGTCGTAAATCGGTTTAAAGCAAGTTGTGTACGGTTTTCTCACCATAAGGGAGTTTGTTGACATAGTGAAGAAAACTCTCGAGTTAGGTGCTCGGGGAGTGGAGTAGGGCGAAGAGGTGCTTCGTTACCGAACCACTATAAATCCTCGCGTTATGGTTTAATTGTTCTTACTCTTATCTCTTAACTTACTTTATCATTTCATATACTTATATTGTTTATATTGTGCAAGCATTGAATTCACAAAAAGTCGAATCTAAGTTTTACAAACAAACATAAACCTTAAATAAAAAAGCGGTAAACTATTCAATCCCCCTTCTAGTTTTCCACAATTAGTATCAAGAGCCACGTTAAACTAGATTTTTAAAATAAATTGTATTTTAAAACTTGAATCGATCTATGGAATCGGAAAAATATTTAGAAGGGCAATCTATGCAAAGACCACCACTATTTGAAAGTGATGGATTTATTTATGGAAAATAGTATTAGAAACTTACATGAAATCAAAAGGATCTAGATCTTGGCATATTATTACCAATGGTGACTTTCCTTCCTTTTCACAATAATCCCAAACTAAAATGGGATGGAAAATAGTACGATATGGATAAACAAAACGTGATTTTAAAAGAAAACTTTATATAAATATTGTGGCTAAATGGTAATTTATAATGCTTTACCACGTAAAGAATACGAAAGAATCTTTATGTGTGAAACCGCAAAAGATATTTGGAGTTCTTTACTAGTAAACTCACCAGGTAATAATCAAGTCAAGATAATAAAAAAGATCTTCTTGTTCAACAATATGAACAATTTACGATTATAGATCATGCTTTTGCTAAATTTAAACACTATTATTACTACGTTAAAAGGCACTGATGAAAGTTTTTCTAGCCAAGGAATTGTGTTAGGAAATTTCTTGGCTCTTTCATCCTAAATGCGCGCAAAGTTATGGCTATTGAAAGAATCAAAGAATCTAACAACTTACCATGATGAAACTCATTGGAAATTTGAAGTTGCTGAATAATAAAGAAAGAATTCCTGAGACGGTAAAAGCAAAGAGAACAAAATAGATATATTGAATTGGAAGGCTACAAGTAGAATCTAGTGGATTGAAAAAAAATAGCTCAAGTTCCGATAGTTGAAGATGAAGAATTACGCCATGGCATAAGAAACTTCAAGAAAATTTTTCAATAGACGATTGGTAGGTTTGTCGACAACCACACGATGGAAAGAAAGCCATTTTAAAAAATTTAAGGATGACAAAAATGCAAAGAAAAAAGGAAATGTTTTCAATGCGGTGATCATAATTCATCTCATTGGTGAATGTCAAAAGGTCGAGAATCTATAATCAAAAAAGCTTTGTTGGAGGATGTTGGAATGATAGCGACGGAAGTTAAAGTGAAAAGAAGACAAATGATGAAAAAATGTTTATGGCTAACGCATCGAATGAGGTTCTTTCCGAAACCGAAAATACTTTAGTAATGACCAATCATCATTTTGACAAAAAAGACTTGATAGTGATGAATTATAGTTGACTATGCAAAAGTAGGACTAAAGTAATGGCTAAAAATTAAAAGTATAAAAACAAGCTTTAATTCAATTAGAAAATGAAGTACTAGACTAAAGGATACTAATACCTAGAAATTAGAAAAGGTATGGAAGTTAGTGATGAATGCAAAAATATTGCAAACCTTGGTTTGAAATATGAAAACATTAAGGAAGAAATATCTAGGTAATCAATTTGATAATAGTAGTCAACTCATTAGAAAATAATAGTTCTCAAAAAACCCTCGGAGATAAAACGGTCTAGGATTTAATTTTACCAAAAGGGTTCTTTAGTGAAACCAACATAGTAAAATTTGTAAAAAGCACAAGATATGATCGGAGTCTGAAAGAAAAAATTGGAAGAATCAAACGCATTTTCAAAACAAAAATTCATACTTATTAACAATACTAAAATTCCGATTGTGAGTGATAACGAGGTAAAACATTTTTATAAACCTTCTTCAAAACCCAGAGTTAGATTTATTAAACCCAAAATGAGGTCTAAAAAAATCATCTCGCATAAGAACTAATAGTCCTTGTCCCTCGGTCTAAAACACCTCAACCTGAAGAACTTAAAGGTAAACAAATTACCCTACCACTAATCATACATGTGGAAATCATCCACATCACCAAGCTTTACTCAATGTTTGAAGAGTTCACCTATGAATTGTCCGAATCAAATGAAACAATTTTGGAAACAATAATTTCGGGATACATGAAACGTTGGGGACCAAATGGCTAATGTCTAACCTTTGAATTTTAACATTCTACAAACATTAATTTTCTTCCGACCAAATGGATTGAAGAGATCATGATAGATTCTCATGAATCCTTATCTTAAAGCTTTCTACCTTGAAGACCATTGAAGAAAACTCATTTAAAGTTAAGGTACTGTCTTACTTTCCAATCTCGTAGAATATAGGTCATAAGAAGATATTTATGTGATGCCATGATATATTAGTATAATTTGGTCTTAGAATATATTATAGTCACTAGAAATATCATTTGTTGGGCTTCTAAATTTAAAGAACTAGTTCACTATGAACTATTCTTTCTCATAGTCTATCGACATACTTTTATGGAAATCTTCTATGACCACGTATAGCGAACTCACGTAGATGAAGAAGAGTGAGCTAGTGGTTAACAATTAACATAGAAGTAGGCTTAGTCTCGCGAAGATCATCGAAACACTATGGATGAAACAAACTCCCTTCGACCTCGACGTTCGTCTCGGCTACGTGTCTAACATCATCTACGTCTATCGGAATCGTCTTGTCGAAATTCTCAACATTCGTCCTATCATTTCATTATCTTCGTTATCCATTCTCGTCTCACTTCAAATCAAGTCAATTAATTTTTTCATCCGAAGAAATTTAATTAATTCCTCTTCCTTGCAAGAAATGTCATCTCTAAATCACCTCTTAAATTGACGTCTTGATTATTTCGTCAGAAATAGTCAAAGAAAATTTTTAATTAAACAATGATGTTAATTAAAAATTGTCTATATCCTGTCTCACAAAATACTTGGCCAAACAATCGACAAAAGAAATTTTTTTCTCAGAGGACGCCTGCCCTTAAAATTAAGACAGGCATCCGGCCTGTGTAATATGGGCTGGCCCCTTAAATTAATTAGGGGAACCGCCTATTCTGAAATTCAAAAAGCCCCCATGCTGTCGAATTTTATATACCAAACACATCACTCTCTCTTTTCTCGCTCACTTCCAAATGATCTATTCTTTTGTCAAGTAAAAGTTAGATTCAAATCTAATACTCCTCAAAGTAGGTTTGACAACTTAAATATTTCATCCGAAATATTCAAGTATCTTTAACATATAATCGCAAACGTTAAAGGTCATATCCGAAAATTAATATTCAAGCCTTTTAACAACATATGTTAAAACGCTTTTCCAAAAACTAAAAACTAACATCAACCGTCGTGTGACAATGATCTTACAAGTTTCTACATAAGTGATTCATAGCTTCTCTTATATACACATCCTAAGACTAAGTACTTTCACTTTCGTTAGTCTTTTCATCCCCTTAGGAATATCACGATGTTTTATCACCATGTGAGTCATTTAACTGCTTACGTCTAGGTATAGGAATGATGGAACAAATTGATTAAGTTTTTGAAATAATAAAGAAATCATCAATGAACCATTTGTCAAAAATCTAAGAAAAAAGTTTCTCAACAGGTGGTGGCCCCCTAAATTCATAAAGGGCGGCCCCCTTAATTTTAAGGGGACCATCCAGCAGACTTTTAAGGGACCACAACCCTGCACTGACAAAATTTTTTTTCTCTCTATGTCTAGGTTTCTATTTTATACAAAAACACAAGATTGGGGAAAATTTATAAGCAAACTTTTACTAATTTTTCCATCTAAATGCATATCTCATTATACATATATACAATAGTCCCAATCTATTATTTTCTAAAAGGGTCTTTCTCACAACTAGGAGCACATGAAAATCAATTTTCACATATTGTTGAGATATGCTAAAAACATTTTTTTAACATGCATAAAGATCTCTAACTTGTTGTCAAAGTATATAATCTTATATATATTTTCGACACTCTTGATTGAATCAAAGAGTACTTGAACTATTTCTTAGGTTTTACGTTTATTAGAGTCGAAATAATTCTTACTCCACATTTGTTGCATTCAGGCACACACTAGGATTTCAACATAAATCTCATTTGATGATATTGAAACCTATTTTCCAATTAATATATCTTTCTATTATACTACCCTAATAGATTGTCTTCATATTGATATGTTCCTTTAATTGCTTTCTTGGATGATCCTCAATTACAAATATAGATAATTGATTGCTACTTGCTATATGAAATGATCTTGTTCTTAGTATAAACTAATCCTTTGCATGCTCACTTACTAAAAGCCATAATTTTACAACAACACTAATTAAACTTGTGAAAATTCTTATGTATTGCTCATCTTAGGTCTTAGTATTATTTTACACATGTTTGTTTGCCAAACATTATGCGAAATAGTTTTAATTTATACTTGTTCAAACTAGGTATTTGCATGATTACTTGCTAAATGCTATTGTCATAGAAAGTTGGATATTATTCCGTTGCGTGATCAATGTTATGATATCCTAGATGGGCAAAACGATCTATAAAGCCTACAATTAGGCTTTTACAAACCACATCAATTAAACTCTACTCTATGCAATTCAAGACATATCATCTACCTTTCATAGAACTTATACATATATTAGTTTACCATAGACTTCATATCACGCAAACTCATATCATCATACTAACACTTATTCGACAAGTGTTGCACATTCTTAATCATAATTAAATCATTTAGTCTATTGCTCATATAACATACCACATAATCGATTAATGTCTAAGCATCATCTTTATCTTAGCCGCAAGTACTTAATCTACCTTATAACTAAAGCATTCGCTTTCCGCACTACTTACACTTACGGCACACGCATCTACAAGTGATTTAAGTTTAGGCAACCTATAGTGGAAATCTAATTCACTTAAACTGAAACTCTGATACCAAGTTGAAACTCCCCTTTCCCGACTTGACTAAAAATGCCAAAAATTAAAACTTTTTGCGGAAACGACATGTCTCAAATCTAACCTTCTATTACTCTTTTATAAAACTGACAATAATCTATTACAAATCAGCCCTTGAGACTAATTTTACATGAAACTAGACTTAATAACCTTAAAAACGGCGGGTGGCACGATCTATAACGACTTACGGTATAAAAGATATGATTTTTCGAAGATTGACCAAAAACTGCAAAACCCTTCATGTGCACAAGGAACCCCCTTTATGTGCACTAGAATCCTTCTTATGCACTAAGGACCCTTCTTGTGCACTACAACCCTTTTTGTGCCCTAAGGACCCTTCTTGTGCACTCTTTTCTTAAAGCGACCTATAACACATATATACTTAAAACCAACACTTCATGTATTTAAACACATGTAATCCATATTAAATTGAAAATACACCATATACATTGTGTCATAGGATTCTTAACCATTTTGATCCAATATGAGTTAAAATGGACCTTGTCCCAAACACCTCTTTTTCTTCATACCCCTTCTGTGCACTTTTGACCCGTTTTTCTGAAAAATGACTTCTATAACATGACGAAACATCAAAACTTCCAGAATTTATTAAGACAACATAATACATTATTTTCATAATATTCAAGGTCTAAATGACCCATAAGCACATACTTTACGGGGTTTCCAAACACCCATTTTAACCCGTTTGCGTATACTTTAACAAACAACTATAACAAACCTCCTGGAGCCATTTTAACTTTGACATTTACAAAGCACTTAACCCTTGATAACAACATTAACAAACCATTTTACGACACTTTAACATACGACTTGGGGGTTCAACGCGATGGAGCTCGGTATCTAGCACTAACCTCCTAAGCACACTTCAATACTTCCAACATCCTAACATCCAATTATTAGACATTAATCAAGGCCTAACCTTCATCACATGAACACCTACAAAATGGTTAAGAAACTAAACCTTAAGCATAAAGCTTAGGAAGTAACCGGGTTAGAACATGAATAATATGTCAATCAATCATATTCGCATCATGAACGTACACCATTAGTCTGAGTCCATTCATACATCATACCCATGTATAACACTATGACAATCAACAAGCTTTAACCACATAATACTATAACCATCATTAAGCTTTAGTACATCGAGTATAAAATGCTATAACAAACATCAAACACATAACCATTACAACACATACCTTAGTTAGTCTATGACCAAAGACTAACCACACTTATTCAACTAGCCAAGTCTCCATCTATTCCACACATTCTAAGTCAAGCATATAGGTCATTAACACCCTTATTCATCACACAAAATGATAACGTCAAGATTAAAGATATTATAACCAAATTTACTTATCTTGGCTCCATAACCAAGTTACCAAGAAGCCATAACAATATCATCTCTTGAATTTTATCCAAGAATCACCAACACCTATTAAGACGTTAACGTAATATAATTTAAAAAGGGTTTACCCAACCCATGAACATACCCAATTTATATCCTAAATCATCATATAATCATATCTTGATCATATGATGAAATCCCCAATTTGGTCTCATGAACCCTAAATCATAATTTGGTCTTGACCCAATATCGCAAACACCTCAACACTTGTTTTAAAATCACAATTACCCAAAACCCCCAAATTAAGGTATATGAATCCTAACTCATATAATTATCAATTCAACTCAAATAGAGGTTACTTCCATTGTAGGAGGATTACTAGGGCACAATTCTTGCCATGGGAACTCACAATTCACTAATATTCATCATCCAACTTCATCATCTTCTTTTCCCTCCTTTTTCTTTCTCTAAGTCAACACCACAAGAACAATATGAAAGCTATGAGAAAGTCCTGGGAATTATCACAGGATTAGTTATAAGTTTGGCCACTTTCTAACTTTAGTCCCTATAGTCAATTTTCTTATAGTTTAGCCACATTAACTTTCTATAACATATATTATTTATGTAAGTAACTTTAGGTTTGACTAACCAGTCATATCAAGTCTCCCTACACTTAAATAGCATAGTCAAACCATCCCAATGGCATCCTCATAATTAAATACTTAAAATGGGTTTTGGGGTGTTACAATCATCTCATGCTTAAAGCTTCCTTAATTATGTGATACTAATACTAAAGGGACAATTACACATTGATCACTATTTCTTCATTTAATTATTGTTTTATGTGGATACCTTAATTATTTATTGTTTGATCCTCGCATTTTGGTAGTGCTAAGGCTAGTTAGTGGGTGTGAACAATTGAAAGCTAGTCTAATATGTTAATCGAGTGAGTTGGCATCCATTTCGATTATAGAGATTATCCTTATCACCGCCTGCATTAGATTAGGCACTTAAAAAGCGCGAGCAAACCATTGATTAGTTGGCACCTAAGGTTTGGATGTCGAGAAGTGGGATTGTCGACATTAGATAAGTCTTTAAGGTAGTTGTAGCCATAATGACTATGAACTAGATACCCGACTTCCGTGAACAACGGGGTTGAGATCATAAGAAATATATGTTAGGTTGCAACTATATATTTGACCTAATGATATTAGAACCACCACATAAAACCAGAGTTAGACATTTTACTATGTAATGGGATCATTACGTTAATAAAGAAATAACTAGGTTAGCACGCTTTCTCCCTTGATTAGTAAAACTTCATTCCCTGATGTCACACCCCGCCAAGGCAGAAACGCGAGGCGTAACGAGAGAGGAATCGTCACAACATATTGATGTCACAACAAAGAATAACTAAATGCAATTAAAAATCAAAATGGCATGACGACACCTGACATAAGAGGAGACTTGTATCGAGGTTAATGGTAACCATAACAATACATAGCCATATATAACAAAAATCCAAAAATGACAAAGTACCATAGACGAAAGTATCTCAAGTTTAAAAGTATGAAATGTAAATGAGAGTAAGTATGACTCCAATGCAAGAATCCTAAGGTCTTGCTAGCCCTACGGTCTCGCTAGCCAGGCAGTCATATCTCCTTAAGCTTCACTAATATCACCTGAAAATGGATACTTAAAAATGTCAACATAACGTTGGTGAGCTCGTAGGTTTAAACGTAAAATAATTAAATAGTTGTGTATAGGATAAAAATAGGGCATTAGTGGATCATACTCACATTCGACAACAAACCATAAAATCACATTATACGTACATATTGTTGATAAAATATAATCCCTAAAAACATTACTAATATTTTTCACATCTTTACGTTTTGATAATCACAAAATATAAAAACGTTCAATGTAAAATCAAACGTAAACAAGTAATTAGTAGTAAATTTTCATTTCGAAATTTATATCACTTCAAGGTATAAATAAATAAATGCTTAATGCATTTTATGATCAAAGGAAATTTTTATTCAACCTCACACTTTTATAAAATGTTGTAAACATTTTTATAAACATTACAAAACATTTTCTACAATTAAAAGAAATGTTTTATTCAAAATAAACATTTTGAAATTCAAATTTTCGGACCTAAAACGGCTAGAAAAGTTCCAGAAAATCCCCCCTACACAAAAGACAAACTGGGGAGCCCCTAGTCTAGGGCGGCCCCCTTAAATACACGGGCGGCCCCCTTAATTTTAAGGGGACCGCCCACCTATTTAAGGGGACCGCCCATAGACTGACGCTCCTCCAGTTTGTCCTATAAATACTAGACTTTTCCCCACTATTTTCTCACCTTTGCAACTCATTTTTTCTGCTCAAAACAGCCCACATATCCTCTCTAAAATCCTTTGATCATTTAATCATAAAGCTTTGTTTCTAAGTGATCCAAGCTTAATTCCTCAAGTGCAAGAGAAGAATACTTCCATCATCAAGTGAAGAAGTATTACACCTTAGTGTGTATTGCAACCTTGTTGCATTCATATCACATATTTGTAAATCAATTGTATATCTTGTATTTGTGTGTAGTAGCTAGATCTTGGCGATCTTTGTAAGTATAGTTAGATCGTGGTGATCTTACCAAGTAGTGTTAGATAGTTGTGATATAAGTAGTGTGGTGAAGTGAAGTCTTGAAGTTGTGAAGAAGTCTTGAAGTTGTGAAGAAGTCGTGAAGTTGTGAAGTCGTGAACAAGTAGTGAAGTCGTGTTGTGATAGATTGGTTCTAGCTAAGATTAGAACTCGACATTTAGCTTTGTGTCGTAAATCGGTGTAAGCAACGTTGTGTACGGTTTTCTCCGCCATAAGGGAGCTTGTTGACATAGTGAAGAAAACTCTCGAGTTTGGTGCTCAAGGAGTGGAGTAGGGCGAAGAGGTGCTTCGTTACCAAACCACTATAAATCCTCGCGTTGTGGTTTGATTGTTCTTACTCTTATCTCTTGTCTTGCATTATTTTCTCATACTATCTTATTAATTGTTTAGATAAGTATATTGTTTATATTGCGCAAGTGTTGAATTCACATAAAGTCGAATCTAGAATTTTTACAAACACTTTAAAACCTTAAATTAAAAAGCGGTAAACTATTTAACCCCCCTTCTAGTTTTCCATGCATATGCTAGCATTAACGAACACGTTCCAACATGAGCTACATAGTTAAGCTGGAATAGCAATGGAAACTCATATGTCCAAGTACACACAGATAGTACACACAGATGCAATATAACCACACCCTTTTCAAAACATTTAAAACAATTTAACAAAGCACTAAAATATTTCAAAACAAGTTAAGTACCATTTTCACCCAAAAAAACAATTAAAAAGGGGCTACGAAAACTCACCCTGACGATCACAGTTAAATGCACAATCCGAGCTAGAAATCTACATAACAAACAATAACCAAGTTACACATGATAATGGCTTTACGGCCTAATCTATGTAACCTTCAATTGATGGACTTCTAATGGTTGAATACACACTCATAATCCATCCCGACATGTCCCCACACTATAATTATACTTTATCTATACATGACTCTAATATTCCAAATTTCAGATTATTACAGAAATTTGATGTCACTTCAAGATTTTTTATAAAATACTAAATTACCTCATCTAACTTCCAAATTGCTGCCACATAAACTTTAATGAGTTATGTAGTTACTGTAATTTTTCCATTAATTTTAGATAAGCATTACTATTTTTAATAAAATCAATAACACAAAATGTTCTGAAAAAGACCTGATCGCACACCAGAATGTTGGATTTTTGAAAAATACTTAGACAACCTAAAAAGCTTTGAAATTTTTATTGGGGTTACTAGATACCTAAAACCCCTACCCGAAATATTAGGATCAAATTATTAGAAGATTTGATGGGGGGGGCGGGGGGGTTTGACCTCACCAACACGGCCCAAAACTTGTCCAATACTTTTGAAACTCGCTTTTTCAGAAACTAAACTCTTTGTAGATAATTTTAGACACCAGAAACATGATCTACCTCGTTTTTATCATCAAGTTACGCCTTAATCAATCCGACCTAAAATTCTGCTCAATCATAAATTCGATTTTAACGCAATCTAAACCTAACCAAACGCATGATGAACACCCTAATACCTTCTAATCATAATTTTATGTTCTTAATTATTTAATAACACAGATTTTATAATCCGTAATTCCCATCAATTAAAGTTACATAAACTTAAATTAAATGAAAAAAATGAATTAAAAGATTATACCTACACTTTCTTACGGAATTACACACGATCTTTCACCTAAATCTTCCTTGAAACTTTTTGATGGGTTCTTGCTCTAGGGTAAGGGTCGACTGATCCAAAAAAGGGGAAGGGAAAAAATGTTTTAGGGTTTAGGGGATATAAATACTTGGTTTTGAGATAATTACCTAAAAAAATACTTTCTATTTTTTCTTCTTTTCTCTTTAGTCGACTCAAACATAAATTTTTTTATTTTATTTTAATTTCCCGGCCGGCCCCCTTTGGGCATAATATATAAATTTAAACCTAAAGTTAAGTATTTATTTAAAACCTTAATATCAATCAGTCTAATTACAACTTTCTTTTAAATTACTTACACCTTTTTTTATAAAAATAAAATACTTATTAATACCACCCTATACATATTCATTTATACACATTACCATTTCTAAAAATTTATTAATTATTGACCTAAATAAATTGTTCCAACAGACCTCGATTATCAATTAAACTCGAACCAAAATTAGTGACACATGCAACATTAATTACTCAAACACTAAAACAGCGCAACTACTATAAAACATTCATTTTTATAATCACCCTTATAAGGTGAAAGGAAATGACTAACTCGCTCACTTATAGCATCTCACACATATCTAATATCACATAAATCACTTAAGCACACAATTCAAGTTACATAACAAATAATCAGGTCAACACTAGCGATTAACTAACCTGCTTTAGTGACGGTTGTCACAGTATCCCCCCGTTAGGGAAATTTCGTCTTGAAATTTAGCTAGCACTATCACCAAACACTCGCTCACTAAACAAATGCGGATACTTAGTCTTCATATGATCTTCTCGTTCCCATGTAAATTCGGGTCCTCGCTTTGAGTTCCAACGAACTTTGACAATTGGGATTCTACTACGTTTCAATCTCTTAACTTCTCGATCCATAATTTCGACAGGTTCCTCAACAAAGCGTAGGGTTTTGTCTACTTTAATCTCTTCCAATTGCACATGCAAGTTTGCATCAGCCAATTACTTCTTCAAGTTTGACACGTGGAATGTGTCATGTATGCTACTCAATTCTTACGGTAATCTTAGTCAATAAGCTACAAGACTAATCCTCTCAATGATCTCAAATGGTCCTACATACCTTGGTGCTATCTTGCACTTTTTACCAAATCGCACTACACCTTTCCAAGGTGACACTTTCAATAATACTTGGTCGCCAACACTAAATTCCAATGGCTTACGTCTATTGTCAGCATAGCTCTTTTGGCGATCTCTTGCCGCTTTGAGCCTTTCCTTAATCTGCACCACTTTATCCGTAGTTTCCTGTACCAATTCTAAACCAATCAATCGACTCTCTCCAATTTCAGCCCAAAGAGCACGTGATCTACATTTCCTTCCATATAATGCCTCAAATAGAGCACATCAAATACTAGAGTGATAACTGTTGTTATAGGAAAACTCGGCTAAAGGAAGATGAGTATCCTAACTACCTCCAAAATCAATCACACATGCTTTAATCATATCTTCTAAAGTCTGAATAGTACGCTCACTTTGCCTATTGGTTTGAGGATGATAGGTCGTACCCATATTTAATCGCGTTCCTAACTTTTTCTTTAATGTTTGCCAAAACTAAGAAGTAAATCTGTAACACCCTAGGCAAATCCCACATCGCGAGTGGCTTGGAGTGATGCTGGTTATATAAGTAATATCCTTGCCTTATCAGACACAACGCGTTTTGTGGTCTACTGTGAGTGAGGTTCCTAGGAACTGGCAGTTAAACGTGCTCGTGTGAGAGTAGCACTGATAATATCAGGAATCGGGCTTGATAGTTAATCTAATATTGTATATGTTTCGGGTTTAATCCCAAGCAAAACTCAAGCCCGGGTCCTAGTCAATTATCTTGAGCGTCACTTAATGTGTTAGGGTATATAAGTAACTTTTCCTCTTTGGAAAAGTTAGTTGTTCATTCTAAATTAATTCTCCTTTTCCTATTTTCTCTCATCTCTCTCTCTTCCTATTCTTTCTCTCTCTACAAAACAACTCACTCTCTTTCTCTTTTCTAGATCAAATTCGTGTATGATATATATGTTATGAAGTGTTAATCGGGATCCTACACATATCCTCTAAAGTATTAATAGTACACTCACTCTGCCTATCGGTCTGAGGATGATAGGTCGTACTCATATCTAATCGTGTTCCCAATGCTTTCTGCAACGTTTGCCAAAACCGCGAAGTAAAACGTCCATCACGATTAGAGATAACTGACACATGCACTCCATGCCTCGCTACTATCTCATCAATGTATAGACAGAAAATAGGTTGACTTAGTCTTGCTAACTTCTCCATCTTATAGTCCTCACGTATAGCCAGAAAATAGGCTGACTTAGTTAGACTATCGACTATCACCCATATCGTGTCATTCCCACTACTAGACCTTGGCAACTTCCTAATAAAATCCATAGTTATTCTTTCCCACTTCCACTCAGGTATCTCTGGTTGTTGCAACAAACTCAAAGGTCTTTGATGTTCAGCCTTTACCTCGGAACAAGTCAGACACTTGCTGACGTAGGTAGCCATATCCTTCTTCATACCTAGCCACCAATACATATATCTAAGGTCATAGTACATCTTATCCGCTCCTAAATGAACAGAGTATCTCAATGCATAAGCCTCGTCCATAATTAATTTCTTTACACTTCCTACCAATGGAACCCAAATTTGGTCCATAAAGTTTAAACTGCCATCTTCCTTCCTTACCATTTACTGGTCTAGGCCACGCAACATTTCTACTGACGCGTTCTCTACCTTGGACGCCTCTATCTGTGCTTCCAATATCTTATCCTTAACACTTGATTGAATTTTCATCGACATGGCTCGTACTCATCTTGGTTTCACCCTTTCTTTCCTCTCAATGCATCAGCTACTACATTCGCCTTTCCTAGGTGATAACGGATCTCACAATCATAATCACAAAACAACTCAATCTATCGCCTCTGGCACATATTGAACTCCTTTTGGTCAAATATATGCTGAAGACTCTTATGGTCCATGTAGATAACACTTTTCATCCCGTATAAATAATGCCTCCAGTTCTTGAGAGCAAAACCTACCGCACCCAGCTCTAAATCGTGAGTAGTGTAATTCTTCTCCTAAATCTTCAGTTGACGAGATGCGTATGCAATTACCTTACCCCTTTGGAAAAGCACACATCCGAATCCTTGATTTGACGCGTCACAATAAACCACAAAATCCTCTGGTCTATCGGGAAGTGTCAATATTAGAGCATTACACAAGTTATCCTTCAATGTCTGGAAGGCTTCCTCTTGTTCTGCGCCCCACTTGTACTTCTTGTTCTTCTGTGTTAGTGAAGTGCGGGGTTTGGCAATCTTAGAGAAATTCACGATGAAATGTCGGTAGTAACATGCTAATCCTAAGAATGAACGTATCTCTGATGGTGATTTAGGAGCTTTCTAATTCTTCACTGCCTCAATCTTATTGGGATCCACAATAATGTCATTGTCATCTACTACATGCCTAAGGAAATGTACTTCTTGTATCCAAAATTCACACTTGGAAAACTCAGCATACAACTTCTCCCTCTTAAGCAGCTCTAGAACTAACTTTAGATAAACCTCGTAATCCTCCTTAGACTTCCAGTAGATCAAGATATCATTGATAAACACGATGAAAACTTGTCTAGATACGGCTTGCACACCCGGTATTAAGTCCATGAAAACCGCTGGTGCATTGGTTAACCCAAAAGGCATAACTATAAACTCAAAGTGTCTATACCGCGTCCTAAATGCCATCTTTGAAATATCTGATTTGTGTACTCTTAGTTGATGATAACCGGAACAAAGATATATTTTCGAGAAATAATGCGAGCCTTGTAACTGGTCAAACAAGTCACCGATCCTGGGGAGAGGATAACGGTTCTTAATGGTCAGCTTGTTGTTCAATTCCTAATAGTCTATACACATCCAGAATGAACCATCCTTCTTCTTGACGAACAATACAGGTACTCCCCACGATGAGTGACTTGGTCGAATAAAACCCTTATCTTACAGCTCTTGGAGTTCATTCTGACAACTCTTGCATTTCCGAAGGTGCTAATCGATAGAGAGACTTTGCAATCGGCGTCGCTCTAGGGACTATGTCTATGCAAAATTCAACATTTCGGTGAGGGGGTTATCCTGATAGGTCTTCAGGAAACACATCAGGAAAGTCTTGCATAATCGGGATGTTTTCTAAATTTTATTCGTCTGCTTTCGTACTCTTTATGGATTTCAGATTTTCTTTAGTTTGCTCTCCTTGAACATGAAGTCCCTCGCCCTTTGCCAATGGTATCCGAACTACCTTCTCATGGCAAACTATCTCATCCTTATACTTCAAAAGCCAATACAACCCCACAATAACATCAGAGCTTCCATGGCCAAACAGTATCAAATCTATAGTAAATAAGGAATCCCCTAATTCTAAAATGCACCCATGGATAATCCTATCAGTTTCTACCTTTTTACCGTTAGATACTTCAATCACATAACTAGGTCTTAAAATACTAGGCTTCAGAATTAATAGGGGCAGAAATTTAGCGGAAATAAAACTAAAATCGGCACCAGAATCAAATAATACGGTACCATAATGGTCGTTTAAAGAAAATGTACCAGTCACGACGTTAGAATCCTAACGAGCTTTGATTGCATTCACATTGAAATCCCTTCCTCTTGCTTGGTTCCCGTTGTTCCTTGGATTATGATTTCCTTCAATAGTCAAGCGGTTCCCCACTTGACCCAGTGCTCGGTTCAGCTTAGGAAATGTGTTGTGAAGATGATCTTGACTTCCACACTCATAGCATGCCCTTTGACTATTCCCCATTCTGACTGCATTTATTGGCGCCACCTGCCTGTTTGCTGATCGACAATCTCTTGCGATGTGACCCCGTTTTTAACAGTTGTAACATAAAAGACAGGGTCCACTCTCAGGATGATGAGCATTACACTTAGCACATTTTGGATGAGAACTTGCGTACTCATTCCTAGTAGTGTCAGTTGCTACAAATCCTTTTCCTACCTTTGCCCTCTTATTATCAGACCACAAGCCTCCTTGCTTGCTTGGTCCTTCAGTCTCCTTCCTCTTTCCACACTCTTTGAGAGTGTTCCACACCTAACCGCCTCATCAGTTTGTACTTCAGCTTTAAGGATGGTACTTTGAATTGTGGCTGGCTGAGTTGCTTGAATCATTCCACGGATTTGGGGAGCCAATACGTGAATGTACATATCTATACGCTTAGATTTAGGAGTAACCAAGTGGGGAACCAAATTAGTCAGCTCATGAAACCTATCAGTATACACCGCATGGTTGGCTCCTACTATGGCGTGATTCTAAAATTTCGACTCTAGCTTCTCTATTTCATTACTTGGGCAGAACTCCTCTACAAGTAATGCCTTGAATCTTCCCAAGTCATTCCCAAAGCAACATCTCTACCCCTAGCCTGAATTTGGGTGTTCCACCAAGTCAAGGCCTTATTGATCAAGGAGCTTGCCGCATACTTTACTTTTTGGTTGTTAACACAACCGCTAATGTCCATTACCGATTCCATTTTCTCAATCCACCTAGTGAGTGCTATCGCTCCTCCTTTTCTATCAAAGTCTCTTGGATTACATGCCAATAACTCCTTGTAAGTACACCCATTATTGTTTCCTCCATTTCCATTTCCACCATTCCTATTACCATCATTTCCATTTGCGTTGTTGACATTGTTAGTCACTTGCGTGACAATCTGAGCGATGATCGCCTGAAGTTGTTGAGTGATGATCTCGATGGTGTTAGGGTTCTCGCCATTTTTGTTAGGGTTGCTTCGTCTAGTTAGAGCCATTTCTATATAAGGTAGAATAAATGCATATTAGATAAGAGACAAGTTTTCTAGCTATATAACTATCCTTATCGAATCTCACACCAGACAATATATGACTAGCACACAACAAAATATCTGACTAACCCATAATGTGTTAACACCAATCAATGTAATCATGCTTGCAAGTCCACATGTGTCATGGCGCATGTATAATTATGTTGGCCACCATAATTATAAGTGCCCCTTTCACACGTGTACTCTCTCCCATGACCACACATCTCAATATCAATACATAATATATCATAGCACACAATATTAGACACTAAACAAATACAATATTAAAATAATTAAAAGAAATACTCAAGTCGATATTTTATATAGAACGAAACTCAACAATGTCTAACAATCTTAAGGGATGGCTCCAACTACAAGGATAGTCGAAATAACAAAAGTCGTAAAGGTTAATATGGTAACATGTAGGCAGGAATGGTTTGGGTCAGGCTTAGTTTGGGTCAAACATTGCTCTCGCGGGTGTATTCCAGCTCATCGGCTTTAGCTTCACTTCTAGCAGTAGAATCAAGATCTGAATCAATCTCCTCATTAAGTGTTGTGTAGTCCGGTGGCAAAGTGTTTGAGCCACTTTCTGACGCCTCCTTAGGCTCCTCATTTGGCTCCTCCTCCGATTCTTTTTTTGGATCCTCCTCTGGTTCTTCTTCTGGGTCTCCCTTAGGAATTTTCTCAGACGGTTTTTTTGTTATCCGTAAGGGGTGTGTTGGGCTTGATACGAGTCGTATGTAAGCCGTCCGCATCATCCTATGTCTGGTTTTTACATCAATGTACATTCTTGGTCCAGATGGTGGGGGGATGATATCCCAACGTACTCATTTAGGAGCAAGAGCAGACATGACTAAAAAGACCCATCACGTTAGAAACCACATGTCGAAATAAGACTCTCAGAAAAGCAAGAAAACAGAACGCCTAGATAGCTAAACACATAGATCCTATAATGCAGATATATGAAGAACTCATATGTTATAGTCTAGGTCAAACCACCTACTTCTCTATAACCAATGGCTCTGATACCAATCTGTCACACCCCGCCAAGGTAGAAACCCGAGGCGTAACAAGAGAGGAATCGTCACAACACATTGATGTCACAACAGAGAATAACTAAATGCAATTAAAAATCAAAATGTCATGACGACACCTGACATAAGAGGGGACTTGTATCGAGGTTAATCGTAACCATAATAATACATAGTCATATAAAACAAAAATCCAAAATGACAAAAGTACCTTTAGACGAAAGTATCTCGAGTTTAAAAGTATGAAATGTAAATGATAGCAAGTATGACTCCAATGCAAGAATCCAAAGGTCTCGCTAGCCAGGCAGTCATATCTCCTTAAGCTTTACTAATATCACCTCAAAATGGATACTTGAAAATGTCAACATACCGTTGGTGACCTCGTTGGTTTAAACGTAAAATAATTAAATAGCTGTGTATAACATAAAAATAAGGCATTAGTGGATTATACTCATATTCGACAACAAACCATAAAATCATATTACACGTACATATGCTAGCATTAACGAACACGTTCCAACATGAGCTACATAGTTAGGCTGGAATAGCACTGGCAACTCATATGTCCAAGTACACACACAAATGCAATAAAACCACACCCTTTTCAAAACATTTAAAACAATTTAACACAGCACTAAAATATTTCAAAACAAGTTAGGTACCATTTTCACCGCAAGAAAACAATTAAAAGGGGCTACAAAAACTCACCTTTACGAGCATAATTAAATGCACAATCCGAGCTAGAAATCTACATAACAAACAATAACCAAGTTACACATGATAACGGCTTTACGGCCTTATCTATGTAACCTTATATTGATGGAATTCTAATGGTTAAATACACACTCATAGTCCATCCCGACATGTTCTCACACTATAATTATACTTTATCTATACATACTCTAATATTCTAAATTCTAGATTATTGTAGAAATTTGATGTCACTTCATGAATTTTTATAAACTACTAAATGACCTTCTTTGACTTCCCAATTGCTACCACATAAACTTTAATGAGTTATGTAGTTAATGTAATTTTTCCATTAATTTTAGATAATCATTACTATTTTTAATAAAATCAATAACACAAACTGTTGAGAAAAAGACCCGATCGCACACCAGAATGTTAGAATTTTTGAAAAATACTTAGACAACCTTGAAAGCTTTGAAATTTTTATTAGGATTACTAGACACTTAAAACTTCTACCGCCTCACACATAACACTTTAATGAGTTATGTAGCGTTAAACTGTAACTCATTCTTCCATTCAATATTAGAATCTACATCCTCTACTATCCTAAATCTCTCTTAATCCTCTACATCACAATCTATCCACACACAAACTCGTCTACCCGAAAACAGCCCACACAACACATCACAGCACAACAGACATGTCATGCAAATTTTCTTATAAGCGAACAATACACATCTATAACACCACTTGAGAAGCTACTTCCTGCATTTATTATACGATTGACTAGACCACCACTCTCAACACTACACTACACACAAACACTTAAGGCGCCGCACTCCAATTCTATCTAAGAAAGATTTACAAGTCGGGGTTATGTCTCACATCCACCCACACCGACAAACTATGTCAGCAAACTCATATTCGATCAATCACCGCACTGCGACCTAAACATATTATCCGCAACTGTCTTTTACTTGTCCTCAAATGATTCGAAGCAAGCGTTAATCATCTCTTCTCAACTCAAGAAAAAGTAACTCTTTGCCAAAAAAATTGGGATCAAATTATTAGAAGATTTGATGGGGTTTGTGACATCACCAACACGACCCAAATATGTCCAGAAAACTCATATTCGACAATGAATCATGTAAAAATATTTTGACTGACTTTTACTTGTCCTCATGATTCGAGCCCTAGTTTTTCAGAAAGTAGACTCTTTGTAGATAATTTTAGACCCAAGAATCATCATCAAACTCGTTTTTATCATCAAGTTATGTCTCGTTTAATCCGACCTAAAATTCTGCTCAACCCTAAATTCGATTTTAACGCAATCTAAACCTAACCAAACACATGATCAACACCATAATACATCCCTAATAAAAAATTTATGTTCTTATTTATTTAATTACATAGATTTTATAAACCCTAATTTTCCTTCAATTAAAGTTTTATAAATTTAAATTTAATAAAAAGTACGAAATAAGGATTATACCTAAACCTTTTAACGTAAAAACTCATGATCTTGAACCTTAAAATTTCTTGAAATTTTTTTGATGTTTTCCCTTGCTTCTTGTGATGGTCGACCGATCCAAAAGAGAGGGGAAAGAAAAAGTGTTTTAGAGTTTGAGGGTTTAGGGATATTTATACATAATTTTGGATAATTACTAAAAAAATACTTTCTTTTTTCTCCTCTTTTCCTTAGCCGACCCAAACAGAAACATTTTTTTCGGTCGACTACACACGCATAAAAAATTTTATTATTTTTTTAAACTTTATTTTTTGTATTTATTTAAAACATGTATTTTATTCAAAGTCTAATTACATCTTTTATTAATTTACTTATACTTTTAGAAGAGTAGAAAAACCTATGAACCACGCAATTTTCATTTCACTAATTATTTTCCTAAATATTATTATTACTAGCTTATTAAATCTACCAACGGACATCGATTATTAATTAAACTCGAACCGAAATTCATGACGCATGCAACATTAATTACCCAAACGCAAAATTAACGCAACTACCATAAACATTGATTTTCATAATCACCCTTATAAGTGAAATGAAATGACTAATTCGCTCACATCTAGCATTTCACACATATATAATATCATGCAAATCACTTAAGCACATATTTTAAATCACCTATCAAATAAACAGATCAACACTAACGGTTAACTAACCTGCTTTAGTGATGCTTGTCACACCCGATGAACACCTTATGGCGATCTATGCCAAGGAACCTGAAAAAGATCCATGGTACGCAGATTATGCCAATTTTCTTGTATCAAAGGTCATGCCCAGAGATTTGACATATCATTTAAGAAAGAAGTTCTTGTCGGATCTCAAGCACTACATTTGGGATGAACCATACCTCTTTAAATAATGCCCTAACAGAATTGTAAGGAGATGTGTGTTTGGTAAAGAGATACAAGAAATCTTAGAACATTGCCATAAAGGACCAACCGGAGGGTATTACGGGCTGACATTACCACAAGGAAAATCTTAGAATCAAGATTCTACTAGCCAACTATCTTCAAAGATGCTGCAAAACATGTTCGGGAATGAGATGCATGTCAGAGATCCAGAAACATCTCTTCTCGTAATCAAATGCCCCTGACCAACATCATCGTTAGCGAAGTATTTGATATTTGGGATATTGATTTCATGGGACCATTTCCTTCTTCGAGAAATAATAAGTGCATTCTGGTGGCAGTTGATTATGTATCCAAATGGGTAGAAGCTGAGGCACTGCCAACTAACAATGCTCGGGTAGTGGTTAAATTTCTCCAGAGATTGTTTTCTAGATTCGGAGTCCTAAAAGCATTAATCAGTGATAGAAGGACACACTTCTGCAATTCTCTGCTTGAAAAGACATTAAAGAATTACGGAGTAACCCATAGGCTTGCTTCATCATACCACCTGTAGACAAGTGGTCAAACGAAATATACAAACCGAGCAATAAAACGCATATTGGAGAGAACGGTAAACGGAAACAGGAAGGAATGGCCAGATAAACTCGATGATGATCTTTGGGTATTCAGAACAGCTTATAAGTCACCCGTCGGAAGTACACCGTTTAGAATAGTATATGGAAAGGCCGGCCATCTCCCAATTGAAATAGAACATAAAGCATATTGGGCCTTAAAGAACATGAATCTTGATTTAGACGCTACAGGAAGAAATAGGTTCTTACAATTAAACAAGTTAGCAAAAATGAGAGACGAGGCTTATGAGCATTCCCGAGCTTATAAGGAAAGGACAAAGCGATGGTACGATGCTAGAATTACGGATAAAGAATTCCAGGAGGGATAAGAGGTTTTAGTTTTCAATTCAAGATTAAAGCTCTTCTCGGGCAAGCTAAGGATAAGATGGTATGGACCTTATTCGGTCAGCAAAGTATTTTCATATAGAACAGTGGAAGTTTGTGGTAAAGATGGAATTTGCTTCAAGGTTAACGGACATAGGTTAAAAAAGTATTATGGTGGTGGTGTAGGACACATGAAGGAAACTCTTTACTTCACGACAACGTAAACCGTTATGAGTCTAACTTAAAGACTCGGTAAAAAACAAAAGTGCTTGTCGGGAGACAACCCGTCTTGTATCCTCTTCCTCTATTTAATTTATGCATTTTAGTTTAGTTTTGCATCTTTCTAACTTTGCAGGTCACTACAAGCCAAGAAATCGATAATCCACCTCGGCTAGTAGTTAAATGAGTAAAAAGAATGTAGTTACAATCTGTAACTACGGCGTAGTTGGGTACCGTGACTACGCTGTAGTTAAGACAAATTCCCGAATTCTTATTTTTAAAGCTGTAACTACGGCGTAGTTGAATCCCTTAACTACGTCGTAGTTGATCTGGGAAATTCAAGGCTTATTTTTACTCATGTAACTACGGCGTAGTTCTACATATGGACTACGTCGTAGTTAAGGCCTGCAAACATTAATTATAATTAAAACAGGTTAGAAAATTTCAAAACCATGTACATTTAGTAAATGAATTTTGTGTGTGTATTCACTGGAAACCCTCACGAAACTTCACTCGTCTACTCGGGCCACCAAGTAGTTTAAAAGGCTTGTTGCATACGTTGAATGCAACCGGGATTCCTACGAAAGTGCGTTAGTTTTCCATACTTTGTAATCATGTAATACTTTAGGTTTGTTGAGTGGTTTCAGGGACACGAGGTTGCTCATGATTTTCAAGACAGGAGTCTATATCATTTAGCTCCGGTTATGCAGAGCAATACTTAGGGGAGTCTTTCGTTTTAATTCTACTATCATTTTTAATTTCATTTCCTTAAAATGTAAAATAGGGACATTGTACAAACCAAGTGGGGGGATGGGAGTAGAATTACCACTAGACCTATATTTGCCTTCGATTCTCTAGTTTATTTTAAAAAATTGTGCCATTTTTAAAAAAAATTGACATGTTTTTCAAAACCGAACTAGAATAGATCTTTGCCGAGCATAAATTACCCTTTACTTCCATTGGTGAGGTTTGCCTGATATTCCATTTTCATATATTGATACATAAATCCATCAAATATGAGTGTATCGGTAGTATTGTAGACTTTAGAACTTGGCTTGTACATCACTTCGAGACCTAATTGAGTGATGAGGATAAATAGTTCAATAAAGGCAACATTATAGGATTTTCACCCAAATTAGCCCATATGTATATTGTTGTGTGCGTTTATCGACTTGTTGCACTGACTTGTCAACCTCCCATGATAAAACCTTTTGTTTTACTTACCTTTAGTGCAAGATACCCCTAGAATAACTTGTTAAGCCATTCCTTGTGTTAAACCCAAATTGTTATTGTTTCGTATCACCATTACACCTCAGCCTACCGTGTAGTCTATGAATCCACCGTTGAGGATTTATTGGCTGCTTGAATTCCTTGGTTATAGTGAATAGGTTTGGGAATCACGCTTATATGGAAGACCTATCATTGAAGACCCCCTGTATCACCAATAATTTCGATACTGCTTATCTCAAGTGGGGGGATATCTATCATTGTTATTTACTACAAAAGTTGTATCTTGTATTCTTCATTTATAAAAAAGAGAAAAAAAGTAGTTATAGTATTTCATTTTGCTTCTGTAGCATTATTATTATTTAGTATTGGTTATCAAATATAACCAACTTTTGTCCGAAGAGTATGGAAGACTTAGAGTTGGTACGTTCATAAACCAACCACTTCACTAAAGGTTGGGCTAGTTTGCTTCTGCTTCATCAAATTGCAGACTTATTAGAGTTATATCACAGAGACTAGCCCATTATTATTGATGATCAGATTTTCAGACTTTGAAGTTCGAGCTAACAGAAGGATAGAAGCTAGTGATGACGAAACCATAGATTATAGACTATTTGTTTTGTGTTTATTTTATTAACACCAATTATATGTGCATCATATGTCTTATCCTGCCCTTTTAATGGTTTTAGCCTTTAGCTTGATCGAGTTAACGAATGAGCAATCACATGTGTCTCGTTCATGGATTTGGATGAGCATGTGTGGTTTTGTTACCTTTTCTGGAACATTGGTATCGATTAAGATCTTTCACCTGTTTAAGCCTATGTGTGTCACTCATGTTGCCTTTAAGAGCTATTTAGACTTTAACTCTAGTTGGTGTAGCTTTGTGTACTTTTCAAGCTTATGATAGAATGCATGCTATGACAGTGCTATTGAGTGATCACCCCGAAATGAAACACTTAGACTAGCGAGAGTTAAGTGATTTTGATCCTCTTTTCATGAGGTGTTCGACTTTGGTATTTCTAGCATAGGTAATTTATAAATTCATGTCTCCTGGGTTAAATTGGGGGATATCTTTTTAGGAATTATTCTAACAGGTCTACTTGAGGGCAAGTAGAAGTCAAGTGGGAGATTGATGACACATCACTTTTATAGCATCATTTATCCCATGTAAATAACCCATTTTGTGTAATTATTGAAATAATTGTTACTTAATCATTTGTATTTGAGAATTGAAGTAATTATAAAGTACTTGGTGAATATTAGCTAAAAGGCACGCATTTTGGAGCATAAACGAAGAGTTTGAGAAAGTCTACTGATCTGACAACCAATACGCCGTATTATTCTAGACCTATACGACGTATCCAAGACTTTGACGAATTAAAAGACCATTGCTTGACTTTGAAGAATACGCCGTATCCACATCAACGATACGCCGTATATAATACTTTGGTCAATGAGGAAGAACCGGTTGGTTTTACCCAATACGCCGTATCCATCAAGAAGATACGACGTATTTGTGCCTGCACTTCAACAGATACCACGAAGAATTCAAGCTCAATACGCCGTATCCAGAAGATCTCAATACGCCGTATCCAGAAGATCTCAATACGCTGTATTCAAGATATAGCAATAAAATATTCTAGAAGATATTGAACGTGGTCCTTACTCTAAGAAATCCCTAATACGTCGTATCCCACATCGCCCGATATGGCGTATCGACCTGTTTCCAGACTCTATAAATAAAAGACCCTAAACTCAGTTTTAGGTATGCAAGTGAAACCCTAAACCACCAAGTCGACCAAGAGACGAATAAAGGAGCATAGAAGGTAAGAAAATAGCCTCAAGATCATAGGAAAACTCTTGTAATCTTCGCGCAACCAAATGCGCGTTCGGTTAAGATTTCTTTTCTTTAATCGTTTATATATAAAACCGTGTGTATTTTTACAATGACTATCGACTGATACCTTTAGGTATCAACCATATTTATGAAGATCTGATGTTTAGTTTGTTTATATCGATCGCTTAATTTATCGTTGATTGTTGTTTATGTTTATCAATTTATACTTGTTTACGTGCTTAAGTATGTGACCTATCATTTAACCGGGTCTTGTCCTACATATTTAATGCGTTGCAACTTCGGTGTTGTTTGGTCGTAGGCTAAGAGTCCGGGATAGCTCTCCATATTACAATTTATACATCTAGAATCATAGGATCACAAATATTGACCTATTCTTGCCTTTAGTTTAGTGAGCTTAGTTGAGCCATAAGGTGACCCTGGTATCAACGAGTACGTTCTTATTCTATTGGTAAGGACTTGGATAATGGACTACTAGTATATAAAGAGCCGTTAAGCAGTAAGTGGGTAAAGTCTCCATGAGCTAGGGTTTAGTCAGAGTGCCATTATTAATCTCCTAAGATAGATTATATTCAACAAATGCTTGCTTTATGTAGATGCGTTTAACTGTGACAGAATTAGCGTGTCTAGGTTTTAGGAAGAAGTACAGCCTAAATCTAGGAATGATATGCCCTTCGAGATAAGTCAATCATTGCACTAATAAACAAACCTGCGTTTTATCGGATTATTCATGGTTTGGCTAGACGCTCTTTTATCTTTTTGTTTAATTTGTTAACGTGTGTTAGAGTGTCTTGAATTGGTTTTAGTCACCACCAAACATGTGCCAGTCTCTCAGACTAAAAACCCCCTTATCCATTAGAATTAGGATTAACATAGGTTTAGCATAGGTTTAGCATAGATTAGAATAAACTTATATTGAAAAACCAAAGTATTAATAAATTGAAAGTGTTTCTCGCTCTTAGTGATCGACACCCTACTTACCACGAAACTCCCACCGACCGGGTACACTGCCCGTTAAAGTGTTGTTTTTGGTTAAGTCGGCAAAATATAAATTTAAAACTTGAATCATAAAATTAACAACCACACGACGACACATCAGAAACCAATGTGATTTCAATTGCTGATTCAGAAGAGACTTTGAGCTTGAGAAAAGAGTCGATCCAAAATGCTTTTAAAACAAAGTTATCCAATGGTTTTAGAAAAGAAAGTTAACATTAAACCAATTAATTATGCTGAGTTAAATCGATTATCTGAAGATGTTGGTAAACGTTTTGTCCCAGAATAAGAACTGTCTAATGAAAAAGCTTTCTGGTTACAGACTTCACACCTTAATACTGACCAATATTCTTCATCACCTGTCAAAATTGAGGCTCCTCGAGAACTTCCTAAGATAAGCCTGGTTAATACAAGCCTTAAAAAGCTTAAATACCATCTTGGCCAATATGACTCTATGGTGAAAAAGCAAACTACACCCGATGCTTTAACAGAAGGGGAATGGGGGTTTAAACACACAAAAGCTGTTTTTCTAAAAGAAATAATTCCATTTTTAAAGACCTTAAAAGACATATTTAAAGGTTTTGATAAAGATCTTTTAAATGAGGTAACGGAAGTACAAACAATTTTTAACCAGATGGAAGTTGTTGTTCAACAGTATTTTGTAGACAAACAGTGCTTTAAAATTCAAAAGAAACAATTTTTGATTGAAAACGATCGACTATTGGATCAAATCATTTCTCAAGATATTGTTAATATTGCTGTGAATTCTTCTGTGGATATGAATACTTTTGTAACTATAAATTCTCCTGTTGCTATGAATGATTCTGTGAATTATGTTAAAAAGTACAACAAGTGTTTGGAACTTGAAGCTGAGCTTATCAAACAACACAACATGGTTGAAAAAGATGAGTATAATAAACTTTCGAAAAGCTTTTCTAAAACTTTCGACAACATTGCTTTTCTCTTGAAAACTTGCAATCTATGCACCTAAATAAAGAAATTTTTCAAAAGAATAACACATCTGTGAACCAAATTGAACCTACATTTGATCACTTGTTTGAATTAAACAATTTGAAAGCTGAGCTTCAAGCAAAAGACAAAACAATCGAGAAGTTGAAGGCAAACATTAAATGTTTGAATAAAACTTCCACCACAAACAGTGTGAAAAAGGACATAGATGAGATTGAGACCATCAACATAGAAAAATTCTTAAAGCTCATACCGAAGCACTCAAAGAAGAAAACATCAAGGCTGAAAACTTACGAGGAATGGATAAAGCATTTGAAATACGTCCTGATGGAACTCGTTGTATTAAAAACCAAATCTGGTTACCACTCTTTGGTAATCTGAGAGACTTGATCATGCATGAGTCCCATAAATCATAATATTCCATTCACCTAGGTTCTGACAAGATGTATTAGGATCTTAAGAAACTCTATTGGTGGCCTAACATGAAGGCAATCATTGCTGAATATGTTGGCAAATATTTAACATGTTCTAGAGTTAAGGTAGAATGTCAGAAGCCATCCAGCTTACTAGTATAACCGAAGATTCCTATGTGGAAATGGGAGAGAATCATAATGGATTTAATCATAAACTGCCCAAAACATCAAACAAACATGACACAATCTGGGTCATTGTCGATCGCCTTACCAAATCCGCACACTTCATCCCTACCTGAGAGACATATAGTATGGAAACCCTTACAAGTGTATATATCAAAGAAATAGTCTCCCGGCATGGCGTGCCAATATCTATTATTTCGGATCATGACAGTCATTTCACATCCAGATTCTGGCAATCATTACAAAGTGCTTTAGGTACTCAATTAGACATGAGTATGGCATATCATCCCAAAACCGATGGATAAAGTGAAAGGACCATTCAAACACTCGAATACATGCTTCGAGCTTGTGTTATAGATTTTGGAAAAGGATGGGAAAGACACTTACCATTGGTAGAATTCTCATACAATAATAGTTACCATGCCAGTATCAAGGCAGCGGTATTTGAGGCACTTTATGGTCGAAAGTGCAGATCACCTGTTTGCTGGGTCGAAGTTGGAGATGTTCAACTTACAGGACCATAAATAATCCATGAAACCACTGAAAAGATAGTACAAATTCGACAACGCTTGCAAGCTGCAAGAGACCGGCAGAGAAGTTATGCCAATATAAGATGAAAGCCTTTATAATTTCAAGTTGGAGATCGTGTTATGTTGAAAGTATCACCTCGTAAAGGTGTCATCCTATTCGGAAAAAGAGGAAAGCTTAACCCCTGGTACATTGGACCATTCAAATTCCTTGAACGGATTGGCCCAGTGGCATACAAACTAGAACTTCCTGAAGAGCTTAGTAATGTCCATCATACTTTCCACATTTCTAGTCTAAAGAAATGCTTATTTGACGAATCCCTTATCATTTCAATGAAAGAGCTTCGACTTGATGACAAACTCAACTTTGTAAAGAACCAGTGGAGATTATGGATCGAGAAGTCAAGCAAATGAAACAAAGTCGTATTCCTATAGTCAAAGTAAGATGGAACTCTAAAAGAGGACCAAAATTTACATGGGAACGCGAAGATCAAATTCGTGCCAAATATCCACATCTGTTTTCAAACACCACTCTGGCATCCAACTAAATCTCAGGATGAGATTTCTTTTAAGGGAGGGAGACTATAACAACCCGTAATTTTCATCAATGTAAATATCCATCTATTAAATTAGATGCACTGTAATATCCATCTATTATTTATATACCACCTTTTTTACAGGGAAATGTTTGCTTTATCTCATTATACAACGTAACTTGCATCTCTAAAGTAAACGAGATCACGCAACCTCTATCAATGCCATCTATATCTATGTTTATATCATGTAAACATCCTAATATGTCAAGTCTATATCTTAATATCATTTTTACCAAGTACATTATCCATTTAACGTACTTTTCAAAACGTTATATCAAAACAAGCATTAAACGTTAACGTTTATATCAAAACCCTAATTATATGTAATGTATACATATAAAATGAATGTACAAGCCTTTAAAGCATGTGTACAAGTATCATAGCACAACATTTGAATATCTTTTCCCTCCTAAAGCAAGTTACAACTTTCTAAAGCTCAATGTACAAGTCAATAATGCAAGAAAGTCAAATTAGGTCATTTTACCTCCTAAATCACTTTGGTTTCTTACCACCACTTTAACAAAAGGTACAAGAACTTAATTCAAAATATCTAAACCCTAAATCTAAACCCTAATTCGTCCTAAAACCCTAATTTAAAACCCTAAAACCAAATGAAACCCTAAAACCCTAAATTCATTTTAAACCTAAAACTAAACCCTAAACCTTAAAACTAAGCCCTAAACCCTAATCCTAAACCCTAAACCATAATCATAACACTAATCCTAAACCCTAAACTATCTTAAACCATAACCATAACACGAATTAAAACCCTAAAACCCTAACCCAAAATCAAACCAACCCGTCACCCTTTTTTCTTTCATTTTGACCCATTTTAAACCTAAGCTAGCACCCTAGCACCTCAAGCACCTCTATGACATCACCACCATGTCACCAAGCAGCCTACCAAGCACCTCCATCACCACCCTTAAGCTCCAAGGCTTCTAGACACCTCCTTGTAGCCGAAACCCCTCATACACCTTCGACCATTCAAATCTACACTCCTAGCTCTTAAGACTCGTCATACTAGCTTCCATGAATCATCTATCCTAGCCTTGACACTAATCAAAACACAAAACTTGGCCACCAAGGTGTTTTTACC
>BQNB010014158.1:57247-75697 GCA_026074375.1 Tanacetum coccineum | reverse complement strand
ATAGTTTTTACTTTTCAGAAATGCTCCCCCTTAACGCATGCATCGATAACCGAAATTGTTTAGCATGGTGAGGGAGGAGTCCGCACTTGAGTCAAAGACTATCACATTACATTTGAGTCTCCCCCACAAAAATAGCATGTCATATGATGTTTTTTATATCAATGGAGTAAAACGGCTATTTGAGATTTGAAAAAACATTAGGGAGAAAAATGTTAATAGCACAATTTCCTTGGAACAATTTCCTTAGCTCCCCTTTAAAATTTTTTTAGGGAATGATATAGTGTTAAGTACACAATTTTGAAAGATTATGAATTTATTGAAAAATTCTTGAAAAATTATACTCGAACACTATATATTTATGAAGTTGCACTACATGTATACAAGATGATTTAGGATACATAACCTAAAACTTACAAAACCGAGAGTGATCGACATTGTCACTCTGTTCGAAGCAGCAATTTGTATTCAGTCTAGTCATTCTCCTCTTAGAAGCTTTCTTAGCTTCCCCCGAACCCGCAATCCTTTCTTGAGTAGATTCAAAGCGTTCTCTAGGATAGTGATGATATAAATTGTAACACCAAAGTCAACTAAGTCCTAAATGTAGACAATTAAAGCCTCTAAGTAGCCAAAATGATATCATCTAAGTCAACTAAGTCCCGGATGTACACATTTCTTCCGGCAGGATACTGACTATCTAAAGGAATCATCATACCTATGTGAACCTCTTTTATCAAATTTTACTACTACTTCGATAATAAGCTTAGTGATGAAACAGTCAGGGAAACATTAATCGAATCAGAAACATATCTTCAACTTCAAAGCTTTTAAAACTACGTAATTATTTCCAAACAATCCTAAGCCTTTTAAAACTTTAGGGTGTTGGCAATATTAGTCGTATGTAGTTTTAAGCCTAAGCCACTAACCTTGAAATTAATAATTGTAACTAAGTCCCTAAAGTCTTAACAAATGACATCTAAATCCCTTTAAGTTAATAAATTAACTCCCCTTCAAATAATAATCTGTCGTTTATCAAAACTTTATCCGTTTGTTCCTTATTTTAGAAAAACCATTTAAAAATATTATTTTTGAGCACTTTTTCTCCCCCTCAAATAATAACCCGTTTTCTATTTAAAGAGTTGTAGTCGTTATTTGAGTGATAGAAATTATCTTTTTGAAATCTTTTCTGATGAGAAACTGAGATTAGTGATATGTTTTTGAGATACAACACCAATATAACAAGATTAATCTTATTTTTCAAAAATAAATGCACTGGCACGTACACTTATTTGATAGAAAGTCCGGGTTGTGTTGCAAAGTATACACAAGCCTTTGCATAATCATAACGTATATCATGCCCGAGAAACTTAATTCCCATTGTGAGGTCAAGTTTTCATTTTGACAAAATACTTGCCTTTAAGATGAAGAACGGGTTGCAACCTAAAATAACTACAAGCCAATGACATGTTTTAAAAACATTTAGAACTTATGCTCGAACTTTATTTACAGCTTCGTATCATTATTGAATGACATTTCTAAAGCCGTAAATATTATCGATTTTCAGAAGACATGTCATGAAAAACATATTTTTGTATTCTCTGATTTTTTAATTTTCTATTCTCTTTTTATGGGTTTTATATTTTTGTATTTTCTTTTTGTAAATTTTATAAAAAATGAAAAATCTTTTTGAGTTTTTATGTTTTTATATATTTACATAGGATACAAGAAGATGTGCCACCATCACTCTTCTTCTTCTTCTGCCAGTCTTTTTAGCGTTTCAGGAGACATACTTCTCATTCCAAGCTTGTTGATAAGAAATTCAAGTCTTTCTCGTCCCAAAGCCTTAGTAAAGATATCTGCCAACTGATATTCTGTTCTGACGAAGTATAGCTCAACCGCCCTATTTTTCACTTGCTCTTTGATGAAATGATAGCTGATGTCAATATGCTTGGATCTTGAGTGTTGGACGTTGTTATATCATAAGAAAATGGCACTTTTGTTATCGCAGTACAAAGGAATTTTGTTGAATCCAAGGCCATAGTCTATCAGTTGTGATCTCATCCAAAGTATTTGAGCACAACATCCGGATAAGGCTATGTATTCAGCTTCTGGATATAGTTGTGTTCTTCTGTTTATTAGATGACCAACGAACTAATCTGTCACCCAAAAGCTGCATACTGCCAGATGTACTTCTTCTGGTATCTTGGCAACGAGCATGATCAGCGTCTGTAAAGTTGTTAGTGTAATACAAGAATCCTTTGAGTACCATATACCCATATTAATGGTTCCTCATAGGTATCAAAAGATTCATTTAACTACATGTAAGTGCTTTTTGATAGGCTTAGCCTGATACCGGGCACACATGCAAACAGCAAATACAAGGTCTGGTCTACTAGATGTCAAATACATAAGGGAGCCAATCATTCCACGATAACGTGTAGTATCAACTGCTTTCCCTTGTGGATCTTCATCTAGTTTGGATTTCACCACCATGGGAGTATCCACTAGGTTACTGGTTTCCATACCATACTTTTTAATTATATCAAGAGCGTATTTGGATTGGTTAAGAAAGATGCCTCTAAGACTTTGAAAAAATCTGAAGTCCTAGAGAGAAAGATATTTTGCCCATCATCGACATCTTAAATTTTAAACACATTATTTTAGAAAAAATTTCACAGGGTGACGGATCAATAGAAGCATATATGATAGCATCTACATAGATTTGTACCAATAAGATGTCTTTACCTTCTTTCCGAGTAAATAATGTAGGATCAATAGCACCTTTGGAGAACTTTTGGGAGAGTAGAAATGGTGATAACAAATCATACCAAGCCCGTGGAGCCTGCTTTAACCCGTAAAGAAATTTCTTTAGCTTGTACACATGGTTGGGATTATCTTGATCTACAAACACGTCTGGTTGACTAACGTAGTCCTCTTCACGAAGTATACCGTTTAAGAACACAGTCTTGACAACCATTTGATAGACTGTTATGTTCTTGTGAGCGGCATATGCAAGAAAGATTCTTATAGCCTCTAGTCGTGCAACTGGTGCAAAAGATTCTTCAAAGTTGATCCCTTTTTCTTGAAGATATCCCCTTGCTACCAACCTAGCCTTTTTTTTCAAAACACCTCCCAGTTCGTCTAATTTAACCTTGAAAATCTACTTCAAAGTGATTATCATGATACGATTTGGACGAGGGACGTGCTCCCATACTTCAAGTCATTCGAACTCATTAAGTTCTTCTTGCATAGCTTCGATCCAACAGGATTCTTTCAAAGCTTCTTTGTAATTCTTTGGTTCGACAAAAGTAAGGAAAGCATCAAAGTAACAAAAACATTGGTTCGGTTTGTAGTTGATGTCATGTAGAGACAGGTCTTGAAGGATTTCCAATGACATTATCCAATAGGTGATTTTTGGTCTATTTTCTGAGATGTTTAGGTGGTTGATTGACTGAGTGCACATTAGTTGGAATAACATCACTTGAAGAAGATTCTTTAGAATTTGGTTCTGGAATTAGAACACCAACGAAGGGATTGTTATCTAGATTTGCAACTTCAATATCGTGAAAATGTTCTTCAACACTGGAAGGAATAACTAGAGATTATGTTTCTTGAGGGGTTTGTGAAGTACTTGGAGATGGTGCATCTTGATCAATTATAGTTGAGGAAGGTGTACCGGTTGGATCAGCAGGTCTTGGAGCAGCAGCCGCAAGAACTAGAGTAACAACACTTGGTGGAGGATTGAAGTACTCATCAAAAATTGGCTGAAACAAAGTATCCTAATCCTTCTTTGTTGGTGTGACATACGGTGTTGGAGAAGGAGGATTTGGCACGAGTCCTTGTTCCAGGAGTCAAGAGTTAAGACCCGGGTCCTGAACTAAATTGTTCAGAAGCAAACTACAAATACAAAACGCTCCTAGGTCAGAGAGGATAGAAATGAAAGTAAGCCATAAGATTAAGATGTAGAGAGAAAGGGAAGAGTGTCTGTGTTTCTAGAAAGAATGAGGAGGAAACACACACACTTATGAGATACAAATGATTATCCTCGCCCCTCCATGGAATTATAGATGGCGTGTATATAGTCATATGTGTCGTCTAACTAAGCTAACATAACATTTCTAGTTCTTATTCGGCACGACTATATTAAACTAATGTAATTCCGTATAAGTCAACATATTTTAAGGCTAACAATTTTCAACATAAAGCTAAAAACACAAAAATACGGATATGTTAAGATGAAATGTAAACAATTTACCATTTTCTTAAATTTTTGAAAACTTTTCAACAACATATTCATGGATACTCCCCCTCAAAAAATACGGTATTTTTGTTAAAACCTTTATGAGGGAGATCCTCTTTGCACTTCTGAGTCCTTGTATTTCTTTAGACACTTAAAAACTTTTAAGCACTGTCACAAATAGTACATCGATTTGAAGACCTTTTAAAATTGATTTTATCGTTAAAGTACAACATTTTAAAAATAGAGTCGATTGTAACTCATTATCTTGAAAACATTGACTTTTTAGACAACTTGATTTTATCTTCCATGTACCACATAAAGATTTTGAAAAATATTTATCAATGACTCAAGTCCAAGACTTCTCTTCTTTTTCAAAGATAAATGCACTTAAACGTATACTTTCTTTTCTTTAAAGCACAAGGTGTAATCTGACATGATTACAAGCCATCAAATGAAGCTCGGGTGTTGATCTGAATTAATCAACATCCATTATAACTTAAATGCAGCCCGGGTGTTGACCTGAAGTAGCCAACAGCCATTATGAAAACCAAAAATCTTTTTGTATTTTCTAGAAAGTTTTGTATAAAAGGAAATCTTTTTTTCTTTTCTAAATTTTGATAAAAGAACATCTTTTTGGTTTTTTTAAGTTATATATAAAAGAAATTTTTTTTGTATTTTTCTATCAAATCAAACAAAAAATTTTGGTACCCATTTAAGTATGTTGCTAACGGGTTTACCAAATTTTAAAAACCATATGTAAGTTTCATCGATTTGATGCATAGAAATTGAATTCTAAGGTAATTTGAAACCCGGTGTTTCATTTTGAAATAACTTTCTTGGAATCAATGGGGACTTAAAACTCTTCTCATTTGTCCATTTTGACTTATAAACCTTGATGTTTCATTAGCAGTTTTAAAACTTTTCAAAGGTGTCAACACCATTTTGAAACTCGGTGTTTCATTTTAAAAAATTCTTTTCGAATAGAATGGAAACCTTACATCTTTTACATTTTTCAAAACTAAATCATCTCTTTTACGCATTTAAAATATTTCATCCCTAGAATACTTGAACGATTTGGAAACATTTTCCTTTGTTTTCCACAGTTGTTTTGAACTTTCATTTTTCTCATGATTTAGAGAAGCAAATGTTACGGATGAATGTAGTTTCTTCAAATACTTCTTATCTTTTGGCAAAGAATAAGTAGTAAATTGTGAAACTGTCAGGGAATGGTTTCCTACTATTGGATATAGTGGGATAATTGAAGCCAAAGGAACCCTTAAAAATGATTTCCTTCCTCCTAGGTGGATGCTGCTTATGGCTAAAATTATCTAGTGCCTAGGGGGGAAGACGGGTTTGACCAGATTTCTAACAAAGATGCCACAATTTTATATTGTCTAGCAAATGGGGTTCAAATTGATTTTGCTCAATTAATCTAGGATGAGATTATTTCAAAGATGAAAAAGAAAAATAGGGAGAAGGTTATCCCCTACTCGAGCTTTTTGTCACTTTTATTGGAGCACAAAATGGATGGTTATGGAATTGATGAGGTCAACCTAAACCCCACATAAATCTTCAGTGTTAACAACTGGACACTGAAGAAAAACCAACCTGAAGGACATCCCTTCACTCCCTATATGCTGGCTATCTACAATGCTGATATGTCGTCGTGTAGGTGTTATTTATGTTTTTAAGTTTTAAATTTATATTTTGTCGACTTTACCTAAAACAATACTTTAACGGGCAGTGTACCCGATCAAATGGAGTTTTGTGGTAAGTAGGGTGTCGATCACGAAGAGTGAGAACTAATATTTTATTTTATCTATATTTTGGTTATCTATTCTATTCTATGTTAAACCTATGCTAAACCTATGTTAATCCTAATTCTAACGGATAAGGGGGTTTTTTAGTCTAAGAGACTAGCACGGGTTTTGTGGTAACTTAGATCAATTTAAGACACAATAACACACGCAAACAGACAAACAAAAGATAGAAGAGCGGTCTAGCCAAATATAAGAAAACTATATTAACCATGATTAATCCAATTAAAATGTTGGTTTGTTTATTTAGTACAATAAGTGCTTATCTTGAGGCGGCATATCATTCCAAGATTTAGGCGGTACTTTTTCCTAAAACCTAGACACATAGAATTCTATCACAATTAAACACATCCGCATAAAGCATCTTATTTGTTGTTTATAATTTATCTTAGGAGATTAATAATGGTGTTCTTATTAAAACCCTAGCTCATAGAGACTTTACCCACTTACTGCTTAATGGCAATTTATATACTAGTAGTCCACTGTCCAAGGCTTTACCAATGGACTAAGAACATACTCGTTGATCCCAGGGTCACCTGCTGGTCTAGCTAAGCTCACTAATCTAAAGGCAAAGATAGGGCATTATTTGTGATCCTATTGATCTAGATATATAAATCACTATATGGAGAGTCATCCCAGCATCTAGATAACTTGGTCGGTATCACTAGATCCAGTTGAATGATAAGTCGCATACAAAAGCACGTAAACAAGTATAAATTGATAAACATAAACAAGCAATCAATAATAAATTAAGCAGTTGATACAAACCAAACATTTAAATATTTATAACCATGGCTAATACCCACGGGTATTAGCCCTTAATTATCATAATCAATACAAGAGTAATAATTCAACCAAGGCAAACTAACCGAGTTAAATGAATGATACCAAAAATCGAACAATTACTAGAGTATAGGAGATTACAAGGTGTTTCCTATGGAATTAATAGCTTTGCTTGACCTCTTCTGCTCTTCTTGTCTTATTGTCTTCTGAAAATTAACTTTGTGGTTAAGGTATCAAAAATATGATCAAGCACCCTGAAAACCCGTTTTTAGGTTTTCTATGTAAATTGTCTGGAATTTGGTCGAAATGGCATATCGAGAGAGTTGGATACGGCGTATCAGGGGTTTATTGGAGTAGGGACCATGTTCGATATCTTCTAGAATATTTTATTTCTTTATCTTGAATACGGCGTATAGATATCTATAGGATACGGCGTATTGGTCTTTGTATCTTCATGGTTTCTTGTGAAGTGCAGGCACAAATACGCCGTATCTTCCTTGATGGATACGGCGTATAGGATATCAGAGTCAGTTTCTTCATATTTCTTCGTTTAAGCTCCAGAATGCGTGCCTTTTAGCTAATCTTCACCAAGTACTCTATAATTACTGTAATTCTCAAATATAAATGATTAAGTAACAATTCTTGCAATAATTATACAAAATGGGTAATTTACATGGGATAAATGATGCTATAAAAGTGACATTATTTGATGTCATCAAATATCCCCCACTTGAATCCTACTTGTCCTCAAGTAGCCTTTAGAAGTTTATAAAAATGTATCCCTAAGGATTTTTTCCGTTAAGCATTTATTTGATCAATTACAAGTACACAACCAAACACCTCACGAAATAGGAAGATGAAAACACTCAAATCACTCAACTAATCTATGTGGTAACATGTAACTAATTCGCTCAATTGCTCGGTCATGACGAGTATTCTATCATAGGCTTGGCAAGGATACACATCTCCACCACTAGAGCTAAGGAGTAACAAGTTTATAAAGGTAAATTGGGTTTTTTCCAAAGAACAAATGCTGAAGAATGAAGAGACTGAAAGTGATTATAGATGAACAAGCCAATCCAAGTGAACTATATGGCAGAATCCTCTAAGCAAAAGAAGATGAAGAAGTTCAGTTTTGTCACTAAACGTGGTGAACAAATTCACCTTACTGCTGAAAATATTGAAAAATGTTTATAAATATTACATTGGTAAAAATGTTGTAACTTTCTCGTTTTAAGTCCGTTTTGTACGTCCTTTATGTCTACTCTTTTGTATTATAAAGATATATCAAAATATTACAGTTTAATATTTCTAACCCTATGGTGAATAGTGATTTTTACTGTTCATGCACTTTATAAAATTATTTTTATAAATTTAATTAGCGTAATCTCGTAAAAGTCATATCTTATTCGTTTTAACTCCGATTTTAGCGATTCTTTCGAGCACGTCTTCGTAATTAAAAGTTCTATCTAACTAAAATATTTCCAAAAAGTTTTTGAGATGAACAGTACTGTAATTTTATAAAATTATTTTTATAAAAGTATTTATTATCGTTAACATGAAAAATTCATAACTCCTTCGTTATTGATCAAATACTTATGATTCTTAATGTTTTGGAATCCTAAAAGTATGTACTTTATGTGAAAAATAATCATATATTTTTATCAGATGTGGAAAATAACAAGTTTTTATAAAATTATTTTTATAAAACCCTTTATTATCGTAAACATGCAAATGGCATATCTTCTTCATTATAGCTCGGATTTTCGAATTCTCTATATGCCAACGATCGTCATGACATGTAGTAGTTTAATAAAATATAAAATAAATACTTTATTTTCTGATTTTAAACAGTAAGTTTGGACTTTTTATATAAAAAGGTATTTAAACTCATTTATATAAACTTTTGGCATAAATGTAATACTAGCGAGTCCTCCTACCCATATCTTATACCTAACAAATATAATACATTAGGTCCTTTATTCCATCATTTATCCAAGGTATATCAAAGTAACCTTCAATTTGTTCATTTACCAACTTTAATAAGTAAACTTTAAACCGTATAATATATATACTTTTATAAATTAATCCATACTTATATAATGTATATACTCTCATTACAACATGTTTTTAACACCAACTTAACATATGACAAAGTATATCAAACCATGATCAAGTGTGTTATCCCAAAACTTAACCCATATCACACCAATAAGCCATACTAATAAGCAATAAGCTAGAAATGTAGAGAGAGAAAGTAGAGAGAGAATCAAGAGAGAAATTTAGATTAGAGAGAAGTTTGGTGAGTTACAAATGAAAGCAAATGCAACCAACACCCCCTCCATGTGTGGAGAAAGTGGTCCCATTTAATGCCCCTTGCCTACATTGGTGTATGGGCTTTCTATCTTGGGCTGGGCTTGGCTTATCTTGGGCTTTGAGCCTGTAACACGGATAATATTAGATTACAATCCAAGCCCATTTAAACCGACTAGCCTATTACTTAACAAGACTAATTGCGACTAATAAGACCTATAACATTCTTGTTCGACTTATATAAAATTAAGGTGTTGATCCCACTTGAATGGATCTTGAATTCCTTAGCTTGTGTAAAGTTTAGTTATGCAAGATAAATCCAACACAACTATAGTAGAAACTTTGTTTGATAATACTAAAGATAAGGCTATCAAATCTTATTGATAAGCGAAGAATACTCAATGAAACAGTAACATAAAACAATATAATTCAACAATAAAAGCTCCAATATTATTATTACAAATAATACGAATACTCTTCTAGTATTAGGGTTACAAAACCTTGAAGCTATGAACAACTTTATGAATGACTCATTTTTTATACTTACAACTCTACGCCCTAGGACCTCCTTTTATACACCAAAGAGTCCTAACCGGCTTAGAATATTTTCCTAAGATATCATGATCTTATAAACAAATAACTTATACGTATCTTTTACAAAAATATCTTATACATATCTCATAAGCAATCTTTATCTTTTCTCTAAGCAGTCTTTATCCATCCCTTGACAGTAGAAACTCTTTTAGCAGTCTTAATCTTTCAGCAGTTGTAACTTTGTAATAGCAGCATTAACTAATGAATAAGATTAATAACAAAACAGTTTACCAAACTTTCAACCTCAATATAATACGAACACTCTTAATAGTTTTAGGGTTACAAAACCTTGAAGTTAATTGATATCAAAACAAACGATTTATAAATATCTAACTCTATGCCCCAGGACCTCCTTTTATACACCAAAGAGTCCTAACCGGCTTACAATATTTTCTTAAGTTATCATGATCTTCTAAACAAATAACTTATGCGTATCTTTTACAAAAATAACTAATACTTATCTCGTAAGTATTCTTGATCTTCAATTAATCTTTATCCTTTCCTTGACAGCATAAACTCATTCAGCAGTTGTAACTTTGTACCAGCAGTTGTAACTTTGTACCAGCAGCACTAACTGAGTACAAGCAGCATTAACTACTTAGAATATTTTCTTCATTCTTCTCCAGCAGTACTAAGTTACACCAACAGTAGTAACTTTACTCTAGCGGTACTAACTTTACTATAGCAGAACTAACATATACTAGCAGTACTAAGTTTTGCTTAGCAGTAGTAATATACACTAGCAGTAGTAACTTTACTCTAGTTGTACTAACATATACTAGCAGTACTAAGTTTTGCTTAGCAGTAGTAATATACACTAGCAGTATTAACTTTACTCTAGCAGTACTAACTACTTAGCATATTTTTTATTAAGATTACCAACAGCACTAAGTTTTGCTTAGCAGCATTAACTCTAACCTTAGCAGTCTTAATTCCTTTGAGCAACATTATCTTTAACAAGAACAATATTAACTCCAAACAACATCAAGAAGCTTTTAATCCCAACAATCCTCCCCTAAACTTGATATTTATCTTCAAAATCATCAAGTTTCTTCATTCAAAGCTTCATAACCATCAGGAGGATGCTTCCAAACACTTCATTGACCTTTGAGCTGTTTTGTAAGAAGTTTAAGAAGCTGATAACACATTTCATTCCAATCATCAGCTTGCATCTTCTTATTGAACATTTCTTCAATTGTTGATGGTTTAAGGGGATATCTTTTATCAACCAGCATGTAGATATGCATAGACCCCATTCTCACAAAATGTACTCCACAGGAATCAATCAACTTTTAAATTAGCACTTTGTTTCCTAGTTGATTCTTCCATACATCTCCTGCTGCCAATGGTTCAAACATAATTTTCAAATTCCAGCATAACATTAAATCCAAGTCTTCAACTGATTTTGTTGACTTAAACCTAGCTTTTACCAGTTTTCACAGAGTTTCCAAATCTTCTCTGTCAAAGCTTCTAAGCATTGCATTAAAAAGTTGATACATCTTTGAACTTCCATCAGCTGATTATCTGGTAATAGCTTTTATTGTCCTCTTTGTAAATCTTCCAGTCAACAATACTTGGGGGCTTGGTAGCCAAAGGAATAGCATCAATTGCTATATCATCTGCATCCTCTGGAACTATTTCAATAAGCTTTTCATCTGAGCTTCTTCTTGATCATCATCTATTTTCTGCTTCTTTGAATTGTCAGATTCAAGCCCTTCTCCTTCTCTTTTTGAACTGCTCTCTTTCTCAGCTTCAACTCTCTATGAACTCTCTTTTACCAACTTTGTTTTGTAATCAACAAAAGTGTTAACTCTTTTGAAAGCTTTATCAAACATGTCCTTGATAAATTCACTCTTGAAGCCCTTCAACTATTTTCGAGTATATCCTTCCATGTTTTTTAGATAGTTACAATATAGCTTTCTTTGTTGAGCTTGAGTTGGTGGTTTATTCCTCTTTTTTCTTGCTCTCAATTCTGCAAAGTGTTTCTTTCTAGCTTCTAAGAGTTGTACAAACAACTTTGACTTTTCTTCAATACTTAACTGCTCTTGTTCTTCAGCTTGTAATTGTTGAGCCATTTGATAGTCAGCATCCATCATTGCTTGTGTGTTATCCCATGATTCAATTAAAGCTATGTTGGTTTCTTCTTCCTTTTGTCTTGCAAGCCTCTCTTCTTCTTTCGATTCAGCTTATAATTGAGCTTGAAGATTTAGAGCAACCTTTTGATCATACATAATTTGATCCTTGTTCTTTAAAGGTTTCTCAGGCTCAGTCATTTTTGCCTTGCCTTTGTCTTGTGAAGGTTTTGATGCAACTGGTGTTGTTGTTGTAAATTCACTAGCCTTTTGAATCATAACCCCTCTAACTTTGGGTTTTGCAGCTTTGATCTCTATTAAAGTCTGAGCCAGGGTTAATTCATCAACAGTTGTTGTTGTAGCACTATCAGTAGTAACTTCAACAGTACTAACTACCTTTTCAACCTTAACTTCCTGCTCATCTAAAACACTTATATCAAACATTAAGTTATTAACATTCCTCCCCTGAGTCTCATCAATCAATGTAACTTCTGCATCAGTATCAATATCAGCTATTTTTCTCCCCTGTTTGGATGCATCCTCCTGATCACCCAAACCTTCATCATCGGAGGAAATAACCTTAGCACTTAGACCAACCTTTTGAGTCCATGAGTTCTTGACCTTTTCTTCTTCAGAAGCTTTTTCACTCTTCTTTTTAAGCTATCAATCTCCAGTGCTTGAGTGGTCTTTGTAGTCTACGGAGCAAGAACTCTTGATTGTAATGTGGTACAAAGTTCCATCAATTCATTTAGTTTAATACTATCCTCACCACTGAGAAGTGGATCATTGAAATGTGTAGGTACACTTTCCACATTTTTTTAGACGCGTAAATTATTGGCCCAAGCCATTGTTGGCTTGAGGTCCATTAGATCTAGGGTTTAGTAGCTTATTCCTAAAGCTATGTTCTATTATAAATAGACATGCTTTGTTTTGATTAATAATTTGCAGTCTCATCTGCTATAGGTTATGTAGAACTACTAGGTTGAGGAACCTCAGTGTCCTTCATCTGTTTCCTCCTAGGTTTTTTCTTCTGAGGTTATGATGTAGATGGTTGAGTAATAATGGGTGTGTTATGGGTATCAGTAGGATTAACTGAACCTTCACCCATTTCTTCCTAAACTTGAACCATCATGGTTTGAAATAAAGGTGTGATTGTTCCAGAAAAACCTTTACCTTCTATTTTCATGTTAGCAAAAATCTTCTTTGTGTGAGGGGGGGTAACATAAATCCTTTTATGATGTGACATATCCTCAACTTGTTTATTCACAAATAGTTGTACAAATCTTGGATACATCAGAAATTTAACCCCACCTTCCAAGTTCTTTATCATATTATCAAAAATAAACTTGGAAAACTTAAAAATTTTGTTTGTGGCTAAGCAAATAATTGCAGAGGCCATAGTGCTACTAAATTCATTTCAAGCAGTAGTTGTAGCACTTAGGCATTGCAAAATTGTATGAATCAAAAACTTCCATTGAGAAGAAAAGAAAGCTTTATAGAATGTAAGCTTCTGAGAAAGTTTTTCATACCTCATGAGTGTAAGTTGCTCAAAAATTTCAGCATTAGGTAGACATTCAATTCCTTTAGCATTTTCAATTTAAGAACTCTTCTCACACTTGTCTCAGTGATGATCACTTTCTTCCCATCCACTAGGGCTTGTAACTGAACCTCCATTAACAGTTTGCGCCTTGGCAGTAGCCCAAAATTATTGAATGCACGAAGTATATATGGTGGGATTGATCGTTAGTGTATACTTGATAGTGTGTGCATTCAGAAAATCCACTATCTGCTCAAATCCTTCACTTTTATCGGGTTTCTCCAAAAACGCGACCAAATTATGAGTCTCAACAAACTTTAGATCCGACATTGTGTTGGGTTTTGATGAAGAATGATGAAATTGAGTTAGGGTTTATGATTAAAGAGTATATGAAAGATTAAAATTGATTGAATGAGTGATTGAAACCCTTAATCGAAGTATTTATGAAAATACCCTCAACAACATTAACTTTCCACTGGCAGTAGTAAGCTTATGCCTAACAACATTAACTTTGAGTCACCAATGCTAACTTCAATTCCATTCTAAATAGGTTTTCCATCATCAATGTAACCTTTTGGCTTACAAAAACTCTCTGTCTGTTTTTGATTTCTCTTAATTCTTTTTGCTCACAATTCTCTTTGTCTGTTTTTGCTTTCTCTCAATTCTTTGTGCTCACTACATCACTCTGTCTATTTTTGTTTCACACATCTCTCTTTCTGTTTTTCAACTCACCATATCTCTTAATTCTTTTTCTCACTAAATCACTCTGTCTGTTTTTATTTCACACATCTCTCTTTCTGTTTTTCAACTCACCATATCTCTCAATTCTCACAATATTAATTATACCTAACAATATTAAGTATAACTAACAGTATTAACTTAGCAGTATTAAGTATAACTAACAACACTAATTATACTTAACAGTAGAAACTTCTAAGTTAGCAGCTTTTCCATTCTATTCTAAACATCCTTCCCTTGATCAAGACTTCAAAGGTTAAGCATTCCAATACTAGCAATTAGATATTAAAATCTACTTACATCAAATGCTTTTGTAAGCAAATATGCAATATTCTGGTCAGTATGAATCTTGATCATTTGAATAAGCTTCTTCTCATTGAAATCTCTGATAAAATGATGTTTAATCTCAATGTGCTTTATCTTTGAGTGAAAAACAGGGTTCTTTACTATGCATATTGTGCTCTCATTATCAATATAGATCTTTGTATGCATAAAGTTATACCCATAATCAAGCAATTGATTTTGAATCCAAAGCACTTGACCACAATAACTTGAAGCAGCTACATATTCAGCTTTAGTTATGGAATTTGCAACCACAGTTTGTTTCTTGCACTGCCATGAAATCAATCTATATCCTAGGAATTGACAACCTCATATTGTGGACTTCCTATCTAAGCTTGCTCTAGCATAATCACTATCAGTGTATGCTACCAAATCAAAAGGTGAATCCTTGGGATGCCAAAGGCCCAATTTAGGTTGACCTTTTAAATATCTAAAAATTCTTTTCACAACATGAAGATGTGATATTTTTGGGTTGACTTGATATCTTGCACAGGCACACACTGCAAACATAATATCAGGCCTTGAAGAAGTTAGATACATCAATGATCCAATCTTAGATCTATACAAGTGTTCATCTACATCTTGACCATCTGCATCTTTGAGCAAAGGCTTATGGGTTTCCATGGGTGTGCTTGTTGTTTTGACATCACTAAAGTCTCATTTCTTTAAAATCTCAGTCACATACTTGTCTTGGCTTATAAAAATCTCATCTTCCTTCTACTGCACTTGCAGACCTAGGAAGAATGTGAGTTCACCCATAGAGCTCATTTGAAACTTCTTATGCATTATCTTCTTAAATTCAGTGCATAATGACTTCTTTGTAGAGCCAAAAATGATATCATATACATACACTTGAAATAATAGAATATCACTTTTGTCCTTTTAGATAAACAAAGTTTTGTTTATCTTTCCTCTCTGAAGCCTATTGTCCAACAAATAAGTTGACAAGGTTTCATACCAAGATCTGGGAGCTTGATGCAATCCATAAAGTGCCTTTTCTACTTTGTATACTCTTTCAGGGATGTCTGGATCTTCAAATCCTGGTGGTTGACAAACATAGACTTCCTTTTCAATCTTTCACTACTACAGATTTAGGAATAGAGCCCCCTTAATAGAGCCCGATTTTAGCAAGAATAGGGCTCTAAAGGGTATAGAGCCATGTTTCCTTTCAGAGAACCGGGTTTTATGATGGAAAAAGGATAGAGCCATGCTTTTTGCGAAGAAACCGGGCTCTATTACTTATATAGAGCCAGGTTCTTTGTTGCACAATCGGACTTTATCTCTCAGACCATTAGAGCCGTGTTTTCTTCTTCAAAACCGAGCTCTATTCCTCTGCCCACCTCAAAGACTTGAAAGACTGGGCGGTGAAAGCAAAAGCTTGTTGAAAAAAAAGGCGCTTGTTTCCTCCCCAAAATTTCATTATCCAAACAAAACCCTAAACTTTCCCCCCATCTACTTTCACAAACCCTAACCCTCTTTAACCTTCACTTCACAGCCCTTAACACAACAACTTAATCACTGTCACACATCACAACTATCGCACACCAGCGCCGCCATCATAAGCGACGTTCATCACACAACCAAACCAACAAGAGTCTAATCGAATTAAGAGGTATAAAATTGCTACAATTCATGTCGTTGTTCAATTAACATTCTTAGTATCTCATAAATGTTATTGTTAAATTTAAATCTCAAAAAAGTTTTGTTTGTTTGTACCCTTTTTTTATTGTTTCTTGTTGTTCAATTTGTTGTTTTTGTTGAAAGTTATTGATGTTGTTGTTCAATTTATTATTTTTTGTTGAAGTTTATTGTCGCTTTATAATAAGGGTTTGAGACCTGAATTACCTATCATAAATTAAGGTTTTTGTGTGTGCTATCTGTTGTGATAAATGAGGGTTTTTGTGTGTCCAAAATAGGAGTTTCAGGCCTGATTTTGCTGTGATAAAGGAAGGTTTTTATTTGTCTTATTTTCTGTCGTAAATGGGTTATGACAGAAATGTAGACCTCCGCTAATTATGGTGGAAGATTTGGAAGGTGAGTTGTTGGCAATGTTGATCATTAACAAGCGTCAAGCAGGACTTAAGGTAATCTGAATTTGCTTTAGAGCCACTTGTTGATAGATATTTTTGGGCCAAAATGGTACAATTAGTTAATTATACCTTTTTATATCTTAAATTTAGAGCCACTTAAGGTAAGCCCCTCCATTTCTTTTGCTTTTCCCATTCCTATTCCCGGTTTCAAACCAAGCACACCCTAATATTATATATGTAACAGATTAGATAGTCTTCACTATGCATAGTCTTTGTTTATTCTCTAATGATTTACTGTCAGTTGTCCCCATTTGAAAATTGTTCTTTCGTGAAGGTTCAAAGTCCTTGATTGGTTTGAAATGCTTATGCTATCTGCTGATTTGTATGATCATCTAATTTTGTAATTGCTGCGTCTTGTTCAGTGTGTTTTGAAAATGGATCCACAGCAGATCGTACTGTGAGGGATGTGGTAATAAAGCTGATTTCTGATGGACTGGAAAACAGATTATTGTCTGTTATTGAGAGTCTATTGTCTTTCGCTTATCCTGAAAGTATGGTAAGCTCATCGGCAATTTACATCATCAATGTTAAAGACTTTAATTATGAGATCAGTCTCCTGGTACCTTGTTTCATATGCATATCTTTTAGTAAAATTAACAAGTCTGTCTCCTTTAAATTTTCATTTACAGTGATATCTTTGTTGTGGTTAGAAGACAATAATCTCAAACTGATATTGAATATTCTTGGAGAGATTTACCGTGGAGAGGTTTTGTTTCTTCATCCACATATTTATTGTTAATTAATTACCGATTTTTTTCTTTCTAATGAACTCTAGTAAAAGTTGATAAGTTTTAATGGCACAGGAGTCCCTATGTGTTTAGTTTGGGACCGGGACAGTTTCGTAGATGGCCCTGTTCGGTTCATGCTTTATAATTTAGAAGGTGAATTCCCCCTTCAGGACTGTGGAGCTTATTCGCTTATTATCAGCTCTTTCTGAGAGAGCTTGGCCTGCAGAATGCGTGCGAGTACTCAAATTGCTTTGCATCAAGGTTTTATTGTGTTTCTTTGTGTTTGGCTAGCTAGTAAAATTTGATCATTTTCATTTACATATTATTCCTTTTCAATCGTGAACAATTATAATTTTCTCTATAAATCTGTTGGATTGACTACTCTGGTCTATCCCTTGTACTTTGTAAATTGTCACCATAGATTAGAACTGATGTAGAGGAATAAATTTGTGTATTTTATTGGCTTGAAACAATTCAAAACTTAATAAATATAAGGATATTGTTTGTTTCGGTGATTCCGTGTTTTGATAGTGGACATTGCAAGCACAAAGGCTATATGCTTTTTAAGAAAATTATTAGTTGGTTTTTATGATATGAATCATATTAGGAGTTTAAATGTTATGTGTTGATTTCATATTGAATTTGTTTGCACATTTCTCCAGGTCGAAGAAGGTGTACACAAGTTGCCAAGATACATCCTGATGCTTTTGGGATTGATAAAGAGGATTGTGTTGAGGGCAAGATTCTGGTTTGTGTTGACTACCACAAAATGAATGATGATATGTCATATGACTGGAAATAGTATGTTCCTTGCCTTTATATTATATATACGCTTTGTAAAAAAATTAATAAGAGGTTTAGTTACTCTACACTTGTGTTGTTGGGTGTTAAGACTAAATCTAAAGGGAATTAAATGTTTGTTATAAATGCGAGTTTCTAATGAACAATAACGCCTTGTTTTGTTTGTTATTGTGTGTAGTCTGTCACATATGAGCTACCAATATCAAAATATTAAACCATATCCTACACCAAATCCTTGCACCTCCTTTTATAGGAGAAGGAGTGCTAACATGTTTTCCTTCTAGAGCGATGTCGGATATAAGATAAATATAAACATAAACTACGAAACTACAAAAATTACGAAACCACGAAACATGACATATGGCGAAGGCATAATTACATCATTCTCCCCGCATCAC